>JABMDO010000781.1:0-23222 GCA_014851415.1 Cnaphalocrocis medinalis | reverse complement strand
TGGATGCGTGTGGCACAGGACCGATTTGTTTGGAGAACTTTGGGGAAAGGCTATATCCAGCAGTGGACGTCTTGGCTGAAATGATGATGAGATTCGTATGGTCGGTAACAAAGTAACAAGTTTAACAAACATTTCACCAACTAGCGGAGCATGTCGGAAGTAAATCGCCCTGACCCGCTCCACTGTACCACGGGCATGTGGAGCGGCCAGTAATCGCGCGCTCACTCGCCCGACCTCGTAAATATCCCGCGATGAAAACACAAGCCTGCTCGTAACTCCCGCGGGCGACCGCGCCGGGCTGCTGACGGGGACAAATGTAGGACTCTGCTGAAGAAAGGTATCTAGTACGAGCTTCTATCATATAAACTGAATGAATGATCAACTGTGAGAGAACCACGCTTCGGCTTCACCACGGCCTCACAGAAGACCGGCGTGAAGCAGCGCCTACGCTGTATTTCGTCGAGTCAGTGGGTACCATAGCCCAATTAGGGGAAAAAAGGGTTAAAACTTAGAAGTTGGCAGCGCACTTGTGACTACTGGTGTTGAGGTGTTTATGGGCGACGGTAATCGCTTACCATCAGGTGACCCATCTGCTCCTTGTGGTAAGTAATCACCGCTGCCCATGAGCATCTCAGATCAGATAGGTCGCTGATGAGTTGCAGGCCTTTCAAAAAGCTTTTGTCTTTCTTCTTTTCGGTCTGTTTAAGGTTTGGTCAATGTCTGTACAATTAATCTCTTCTTAAATAGACATTGTGTTCAATACTATCAAATATTGTCATTGTCATTAATGTCAGTTAAAATATAAAATAATTTTAAGTATAGAATTAAATGAAAAAATAACTTACAGATTAAAATTATTATGTTTCTCATATTGAGAGTTATCCCCTTATCCTGGCCAGTAAAGTGATACAAAGATTTTTTACATTGTGAAATCCGTATTTATACATGTTTGTATAATGTGTAACAAATGAATTAAAACTGGCCGTCATGTTTATAAATTGAAGAAAAATATTAGCATCTGAAAAAGGGTATTTTACGTTAAAACTCGCGAAATAATATTAATATTTTTATTATGTTTTACAAAATTTTGATATTTATATTATCGACTTATTGCCCGGAGGCGTCGACGTGTGTATATTATTTTTCTTGTAGGTAGATGATATTCTAAACAAAAAAAACTTAATTAAACAAAGGGGTACAAAACCACCTAACAATTTTACCATCAGCTGGAGTCTCTCTTGTCACTTGCCATTGGCAGCATTAACAGTCCATATCAAAAAAAGTAAAAAATTATAGACAGCATTATTTAGTATTCAAATATTTTTTGTATTTGACAAAAGGTCTTACATCTATTACATTCAAAAAAAAAAGAAAAAAGGCACTTTTTATGTACTTGTTGCAAAGGTATTATGTACTTTTCTTAATAGAATTATGAGATACTAATTGCCTGCGTGGAATAGTATCTTAGAGTAGAATTTTTTAATAATTAATAATTTTAACTCCCCCTTACAACCTACTTTTCGTAATAAAAAGTAGCCTATGTGCTTTCTCAGGGTCTAGACCATATGTTACCAATCATTCAAATCCGTTCAGAAGTTTGGGCATGAAAAAGTAACAGACAGACAGAGTTACTTTCGCATTTATAATATTAGTTAGGATGAAGCAATAAAAAAGCTTAAAATATAATATTACTAAGAGAAAACTTCGCCTTTTCTACAAATAAATAATATTAATATGGTCCTTACCTAATGCCCGTTAATCAAACCGAAAAATAATTTATAATTTATGGCTGACGTGAATTATAATAAAAGTAAATTGGTATAATGTAGCATGATAGGTGGACTATTAATTTCTACGTAAACATATTACGAAAGTGTTAATACCTACAAGTTGATTTTATTCCCTACTAGCGGCCGGCCCACACATCGTTTCATTACTTAATTTCGGCCAGTACCAATAGATGGCGCTGGGAGTCGATTACATCGCGCAAGTGTTTTCGGTTTACCTATAAGCCTTGATTTGGACTATAAAAGAAAGAAAGAAGAAAGAAAATACATATTCATATTCATATTCTTTATTGCACTCCATATGTACTCATATACATATTCATATTCATATTCTTTATTGCACTCCACATTTATTGACCATCACAAAAAAACAGAATTTAACACATACAGTGAGAATGAATATATTACATACTAGTGGCCGCCCGCAACTTCGTTTGCGTGAACTTTATGACTCTTGACTTAAAGATGATTATTTAAATAGTAGATTGGGCCAAAGAATCACGTAGTCCCATCACCAAACTTGGAACCACCTTTAAGTTCGAAATATCCTTCCTTATCGGATCTCATCCAAAAATGCTCATCACATTTGACAATTTTGCATTCCATTTCATCCCATATTTGTTATAGTGTAGCTGGGCTCTTAGAGTTCCACACCAGCTGTTCCATGATCTTGGATTTTTTTTATGGCATCATCAATTGCTCATTAATCTGAACAACTTTTGTTAAGGTGCCATTGACCTACCCCTTATAGTTTAGCTGGGCTGTTGTGGTTCTACATCAAGGAGCCTGGTCTTCAAAATATAATATATCCTATAAGTTGCCCTGATATTACAGCTATACAATAAAAAAAGTTTCATTCGAATTGGTTCAGTAGTTTCCGAGATTAGCGCGAACAAACAGACAAACAGACAGACAAAAAATTTAAAAATCATTGATTCATGTTCTGTTACTGTTTTTTAGTCGTCCTAAGTTATTTTGAGATAAATATCTTCAATGTACAGACACAACTTTTTTACATTTTTATTATTTATTATTATTATTATATGTCTATACATACATCTATACATATCTATATATGTATAGATAATTAAGTAGTAAGTATATATTATGTTTGTGTGAGGTCAATCAGGTCCCGACCTCAGCATTTGCTGCTACGGCATTATCTGCGGTGCCGCAGCAGCGCTGGTATTCTGGTGGTAAATATAGATAAATAGTGTAGATAGAAAATATAGGTTGTTCTTGCAATCATCTGGGAATGCTAATGGCGTGACTAACAAGCCCCTGCAGAGCTAATATAGCACTTAAGGCAACATCACATATATTGCCCATACTAAGGTTCTCCTTGAGCTATGGAAACCACAAAGGAACCACAAACACTCAGACCCAACACAAACATTTGTGTTGGTGCGATTGGAATCGAATCATCTCAACCGGCGCTCATACCATAGCGCTAAACGTGTCCAAACATAAGAACGGTGTTAAGTCCAAAAAGGTTGACGCCGTGCATAATACATACGTCGAGTTACTTCAGATCTGTATTTTTTTTTCAAATAGATACTGTAGAACTATAGATAAATTACGGGGTCCTTCAAATTTTTCGAATATAGATCAGGTTTGTCGTCAATGATTTATTTATTTATTTAATCAACTAGTGGCCGCCCGCAACTTCGTTTGCGTGAACTTTATGATTCTTGACTTAAAGATGATTATATAATTAGAAATTTAAAAAAATATTACTTATTGTAAATGTTCGTTTATAGGTTAATAGATTTTTAAGGCGGCTCATTGATATTTTATACGAACTGCTTGCCGGCTTCACGGCAAAAGGAATGGAACAACTTGCCGGCTTCTGTATTTCCAGAGAGCTACAATTTGGGTGTCTTTAAGTCGAGAGTGAATAGGCTTCTTCTGGGAAAGCACGCTACATCTTAGACCTCATTGTCAAACCCATTTAATATTAAAAAAAAATTATATCAACTTCTAATGAAAGTAACCCCCAAATTATTTTTTATTCCATTAGGGGATATAAGTATTCTATTAAAGTTGGAATCTTATATTTTATCCATCAATTTTGTCAAAGAATGTGTATGCAAAAGTTAGAGTAGACTGGGCCAAGGAATCACGTAGTCCCATGAACAAACGTGAACCCCCTTTTCGCTCCATAGGGGTTTAAGTTCGGAATATCCTTCCTTATAGGATCTCATCCAAAAATGCTCATCACATTTGACAATGTTGCATTCCATTTCATTCCATATTTGTTATAGTGTAGCTGGGCTCTTAGCGTTCCACACCAGATGTTCCATGATCTTGGATTTTTTTCATGGCATCATAAAATACTCATCAATCTGAACAACTTTTGTTATGGTGCCATTGACCTACCACTTATAGTTTAGCTGGGCTGTTGTGGTTCTACATCAAGGAGCCTGGTCTTCAAAATATAATATATTCTATAAGTTGCCCTGATATTACAGCTATACAATAAAAAAAGTTTCATTCGAATAGGTTCAGTAGTTTCCGAGATTAGCGCGAACAAACAGACAAACAGACAAACAGACAAACAGATAAACAGACAAACAGACAGACAAAAATTTTAAAAATCATTGATTCATGTTCTGTTACTGTTTTTTAGTCGTCCTAAGTTATTTTGAGATAAATATCTTCAATGTACAGACACAGCTTTTTTACATTTTTATTATATGTATAGATGATGACCAATGGGGTATGGGAAAAAAACCAAACATGTCCTAAATCGAAAACCATTTCGAGGCATTTGTCTTTCATACCATATTTTATTGCTTTTAAATTTAAAAGCATAAGATCAATGATATTTTCAATAAAATCGCGTTTGACCTTCATTCTGACCCAAGGTCAGCAGAATTTTCAGTCATACTACACTAACAAGATAAAATAAATGCTACATTAGACGACATCTACTGTGATTGACACTTAATCTATCGGAAGAACCAACAGTTGGCGCTAGTTGTAATACAATAAAACCTTACCAACCAGTTGACATTTATTTGAAAGGTGATATAAAATTGATTAGAGATACCTCTCTGTTTTTTGTTTTGCCGGAATGTTGTCAGACAGTGATGTGAAATTCCCCCGATTAAAAGGGATTTTGCCCACAAGTAACATTTTACATATAATTTATTTGCCAGGATTTGGGGAAAAAAGCACGTGGTAACACTATTAATATGGTGTAGCGCACTTGTGACGTCACAATGTGTGAATTTAAAATGTTTAAAAATTAATTAAAACATAACTACTGTCTTGATTACAAAATATTCAAATTGATTACTTGAAATAGTAAAAGGTATTGAAATAAAATATAAAAAAGATACCTAAAAATTAGTTCCCATACCTCATTTGTATTAGGCAAGATTGGCGATTAACCCTAATCCCACCATAGTAGCGATGACTTGATTTCTACTTTGATATACACTTTACTTTACTTTATTTTACTTTACTTTACTTTACTTTACTTTACTTAACCTTACCTTACCTTACCTTACTTTACCTTACTTTACTTTACCTTACTTGTTACAGGAAGGCGAAGAATTCACAGTGGTCCCTAACAGCGAGATCGTAGTGTCAAGATCGGCGTCCAAAGACAACTCATCGTTCTACACTCTGAATGGACGGAGGGTTCAGTTCAAAGAAGTCGCCAAGATGCTGAGGTCCCATGGTATTGATTTGGACCACAATCGATTCCTGATTCTACAGGTATGATAGATAAATAGTAAATACTTTATTGAACAAAATTCACAACTTTAGACCTAGACATTACAGAAATGTAATGTACAATTGTGACGGTCTAATCGCTTAAAGCGATTTTACCATACAGGGTGTATCTGTGAACGTTTACATCCCTTTAACCACATTTGTTTAATGACTTTTGGAAATTCGCTTAAAAAATCAACTTTATGTTCAAAGTCGGTCATGTGACTTGGTTTTGTATGGGTTGAATATTTTTTCGATGAATTTTCAAAAGTCATAAAAAAATGTTGTTCAAAATGGTTGGCACAAGACGTGGTTAAAGGGATGTAAATGTTCACAGATATGTACCCCCAGGTAAGGTCAGGCCTCCCACCAGGTGGACCGACGATCTGGTGAAGGTCGCGGGAGTCCCTTGGATGCGGGTGGCACAGGACCGATCTGTGTGGAGAACTTTGGGGGAGGCCTATGTCCAGCAGTGGACGTTTATTGGCTGAAATGGTGATGATGATGATGATGACACCCAGGTATTCATGTTGTTAAAAACGTTTATTGTCGGGTGGATATTCTATTTTGTATAAAACAGCTGAAAACATATCTACTGTCATTTCAGGGTGAGGTGGAACAAATTGCAATGATGAAACCGAAAGCCCTGACAGAACATGAATCCGGTATGCTCGAGTATTTGGAAGACATCATAGGAACCTCAAGATATAAGGTATGAGCATTTTTTAAATTTTCCAGTATAATGAAATGATTGCCTATGAAGTTAAAGGGACCAGATATTATAGTGCCCATAGTTCTTGCTAACACGATCAAGCCTGGTTTGACTGCTGAACTGAAGCTGACGTTATGCTGGACTGGATCATCCGCCAATACTCGTTTCGCTTGCCGCAAATGCGGACGAAAATTACATTCGCGAATCGCTCTGTATAGTTCCGAGAGAAGTTGTGGTGTCCCTACTTTAGATGCTACTTAAATAATCCATCTGTCAAGATGCAAAGGCCATTAGTTCTTGCCTTATAGAGAATCTTCCAAATTTTGTGACGAAAGTCTGGACTATTATACTCTGATTCATAATCATGTAAAGTAAACTGACAGATGTCAATGTGTCATCCCCATACATTATCACTCAATTTGACACATGCAAAATGTCAAAATGCATAGAAACTTGTCATTTTCATCTGTCAGTTTACTTTACATGACTATGAATCAGAGTATAGATGTTATTTATTTATTTTTATAGTTATTGGACATGTATAAAAAAAACTTATCTTTTATATATCGGATAATCTGCATATTATTTTTCACAGGAACCCATAGAAAAATTGTCGTTAAAAGTGGAAGAATACAGCGAGATGCGAAAAGAGAAGCTGAATCGCGTCCGACTGGTGGAACAAGAGAAGCAGAAGTTGGAGCAGCCGATGAGAGAAGCAGTGGAACAGATGAACCTCACCAACACTGCTCTCAGGACTAGGAATATGCTTCTGCAGAAATACATGTAAGTTAAGCACTTACGAAATTCGTCGGCTTAGTAAGGGGTTCGGATAGTATAAACTGGTAGTACATCCGCCTAGACTGTGGAAGGTTGCCCTACGATGATTTTTTTAAGTGAAATATTTACTTAAGAATCATCATCATCATCATAGGACTTCGCATCTTTAACAGATGATTTAATTGCTATACTATAACTGTGGGAGAGCCACGCTTCGGCATGAATGGGCCGGGTCGACCGGAGTGATACCATTGCCTCACAGAAAACCGGCGTGAAGCAGCCCCTGTGCTGTGTTTCGCTGAGTGAGTGAGGGTACCGGAGGCCCACCCGGGGGGGAAGGGGATAAAAGGTTGGCAGCGCACTTGTAAATCCACTGGTGTTGCAAGTGTCCATTAGCGGCGGCAATTGCTTACCATCAGGTGATCCGCCTGCTCGTCTGCTACCTATCACATAAAAAAAAATATACATGTAAGTTGTACCGGGGCAGAGTGACTGTGGGGTAAGAGAAGCAGGGTTGGAGAAGGATAATCGATAGAAGTCAATTATTTGAGTAATCTATAATATAAAAACTAATCGCAAAATGTGTTGGTAAGCGCATAACTCAACAACGCCTGGACCAATTTGGCCAAATCTTTTTTAAAATGTTCGTTGAAGTTCAAGGATGGTTTTTACGGCGAGAAAAATTAGAATTACTTTTCCACGCGGACGAAGTCGCGGGCGGCCGCTAGTTTTAATTAAATTTTGGAATGGAGTTAGCTGATAAATGTTATTCCCATGGTTAAATCGTTGTAAGTAACATTACATTGCTTCTGAAAAGAATAATTAAACGCGGGTTTATAAAATAATTAAAGGCACAGGTACAATAAAAGAAATTGTACATAACTATTAGAACAATAATTTATTTTTCGATATTTATCCGAATATGATTTTGGTACTTAATGCCATTGTAACTTGTGGACGGCAATATACAATTTTATAAATACTTTTCCGTTTACAGACATGAAACCAACAAGATAATAGAAGGTAAAGAGAAAGAGATGGAAGAATTGAAGGAAACCCTTGCTAAAATAGACGAGAAACTGAATAAGATCAAAGAAGAGTTGCAAGAAAAGACGGCTGTATTGAAAACTGGCACGCAGTAAGTACAAATGGCTTCCTCCGAAGACCAAAGTCCGATCAACTATAATTAACATTTTTGCAAATAGGACTTTGTTCTTTGGAGCAGAAAGTCCGATCTCCTATATTAAACATATTGCGAATCGGATTTTATTCTTTGGAGCTGTCGAAATATTTAATGAATTTGTGTCGGCTGGACTATACGTTTTCATAGACTTAATTGTCTCGATGGCGCAGTGGGTAGTGGCCACGATTTAAAGCGAATTTGGCAAATTTTGTACCTGAGTTTTTTTCAGTATCAGCCCGAAGTTTGGAGGATAGTGATCTAGTGCCCCGGAGCTTCGGAAAGCATGTTAAGCTGTTAGTCCTGCGCCTGATCCCTCTTAGGCTGTGTCACAGAATAGAGAGCGCACACACTTCGACTGTTCCGTAAAATAAAGGCCGATTTGCAATATTTTTAACATGAGAGATCGGACTTTCTGCTTTAAAGAATAAGTTGATGGCTAGTTGTTGAGATTGGCAGCCAAAATATCTGCAAGGAATACAGATAATTAATATACGACATCATCATCATCATCAGTCTGTCTCAGTCCACTGATGCTTTGTCCCCTAATGTTCGCCATTTCACCCTGTCTTCAATTGTACGATATACACTTTGTATATATTCTCTTGCAGAAAGTACGATAAATTACAAAAGCAAAAAGAGGAGATTACGGAAAAATTGCAAGGACTAAAGAGAAAGACAGTCACGGTGCAAGCCGACATCACTCAGTCCAACAAGAAGAAGAAAAATCTGGAACAACTTCTGGAGGCAGAGAAGGGGAAATTGATTGATCTAGAATTGGTAAGTAAAGAATATTACTGTCCCACTACAGGGTACAGGCCTCCATCATAGAAATCAAGGTATCAATACTATGATGGGTTTAGGCTTAATCACCACGACTAAAACGGATTGGTGCCACTAGACCAACGGGGGATTATTTTAGTACTACATCCTAATACTAACTAATATTATAAATGCGAAAGTAACTCTGTCTGTCTGTCTGTGTGTTACTCTTTCACACCAAAACTACTGAACGAATTTGAATGAAATTTGGTAACAGATTGTCTAGACCTTGAGAAAGAACTTAGGCTCCTTTTTATTGCGAAATGGGGGCTGTAAGGGGTTAAAAGAGGGGGTACAAAGTCGCGGGTAACATAGTTGTGAATATTTTAGCACTAAAATGTTTGGGGCTCTTGAATGTTATTAGCTAGGTACAAAATATATGAATCATCAGATGGCATCGTACTAATATTTCGCTTTGTCGGGTTACTTGTTAACTTATTCGCTGTACATAGAATTAACCTCTTTATTATTAGAACTTGTGACCCGCCCTCTTTTTGTCTCGGGACTTTAGTTCCACATTAAACCAATAGATGACGCCAGGCGTCGATTACCTCGCGCATGCGTTTCGCTTTTTCGGGTTACCTATAAGTCTTGCCATAGTTTGTAGAATTTTCCTCTTTATAAATAGTTTAGATAGACAAATCAAAGTGTCACATGTGATGATTTTAGATTCCAGAAAAGAACAAAAGGGAGATAGAAGAGTGTGAAAAGCTGTTAGTCAAACATAGGGAAAATAAGACATCGGCCGAAGAAGAGTTGCAGACTGTTATGGCTGGAGTGAGGTAGTTAAACAGATTGTTTTTTATTTCCTAAATCACAGTTTTTTCATATGCACGTTGGATTGATAAATGGCTTTATGCTTCTAAATAGCTATTATACAGTCAACTCCAAAATATGTATACACTTTAGGACCTTGTCACAATACATATGTATAAGAAAGTAGAAGTCGTGCTTATACATGTGTATTGTGACACTGTCCTAAAGTGTATAGGTACATATTTTTGGAGTCGACTGTATCTACTCGTTAATGAGGGTGTTTGCGAATGAAAGATCCGATAGATGGCGTAACGTTGACGTGACGTCCAACTTTGACGACATTGGTTGTTTCATCATAACATAACTTCATAATTTTAACATGATACTTCAAAACCAATCCACTCGTTAGACCTGAATTCAACGCGGACGTAACGCCATCTAGAGGATTTTTCAGACGCAAACACCCTCATTGCATTGGTTCGACTTTTGTAACTAAATCTGAAATTCGTAAATCGAATTTTCGATTTTTCATGCAAGGTTGTTCCATTCGTTCCTTTTTGTGCCGGAAATGCAAAAAATACCTAGTTAATTTTCTTTAATCAAAGCTGACAAAAATATTTTCGAATTATGAGTAAATTACAGGTAACAGTTAAATATTTTTCAAAACTAGATAAGGAAGTTGTTTAGAATAGTTGGTAAAAGATAAATCCTGTGTGAAAAATCCAAAGATTTTACACTATAACAAGATGGTGTACTATGAAAATGAATGCAATGTTAATTTCGATTCTATGCAGTGGGAATAAAGATTACTTTGAAATGCCAAATCGCTTTACAGAAAATCGAGCCGAGCGAGATGGCGATCGACAGGAATATGTCCTTGTCTAAAGGGCTGCCATCATAAAAAAAAACCTTTGTGGTATAACTTACGCAAAGTTTATATTTCTTCTTCTGGGGAACTTTTAAAATATTGAATAATTTAAAGGAATGATACGTTGGAATTAATAATGTCTTTTTTATTTTTTTAATTTTAAAACCATGATAAACGACTAGTTTTATGTAAAAGTCGGTGATATGGTAGTTTTAATTATAATAAATATGCAACACTTGGCGTCTGGACATCACCAATATGGCGGCGGCAAAAATAATTTGAAAGATTGTATTATTGTGACGACAAAAATAAAGTGTAAAAATTGTGCTTATTTATTTAATAATGGTTCTCACTTGTTGTGTGATAAGATGCAAAAGTGAATCATATAAAGGTTGCGGTGTATCTTTTCATAAGTAAGTGTTTAGTCAAAGTTTTATTTTTGCATTGAGTAGGGTGTCCATTTCGCTTGTCATCTAAAGACTGGATTTTTTACTGTTTCAGATTTCCAAAGAATGAAGAAATTAAAAAAAGGTGGCTTACCGTCATACCGGGAAAGATTACTAAACAAGTGATTTTCAAACGTTTCTAATGTAAGTCCAACCTTTAGATGATGATCAGTTCATATAGATAGTGCATTCGCATATAGTGCTAATGCAATAAAATGTAAAGGGCTATGCCCAAATTTCAGAGTGGTTTTGGCTAAATAGCGCACACCTATAATTGTATGCGCAAAATATAGTATATAATGTAATTATTGTTATGAGGTAATCATGAAATAAGTAAAAGTCGGAATTTCATTTAAAAAATGTTCTTTATTCATCGTCATAAACAATTAAGACGTCATTCAGAAATTGCGCAGATGCTGCTATATTACTTTCATGGCGAGCCCATCCCAAATACCAGATCACCGACAAGACGTGGGCACAGCATCCCACAGTTCGACGGACTACAATACAATTGCAACAGTATTGTTGTATTGCTGCACAACCTGTATTATTACTGTTGATCAAGATCAACACCGATCGGATTTATCAACACAAATAAATGCAACCTTAATAAAGTCAAAAACTTACCTCACGAGGTGCAATTTGACGAGTAATTTATTCTAATATCTTATCTAATACGATCCACACGAGGTCTGGTATTTGTCAATGTGTGTGATCTTCTGCGTAAAAGCCACCGTTCACAGGAGATACATACATGTGTATGACCAACAATTGGTGCACTTTGTTGATCTGCAGAAGTAGGCTGTCTTATTTCACTCCAAGCTGCTGTCCAACAAGAATTACACACCATGTCGTCGCTTGTTAATACCTGTTGCAATGAAAAAGCCCTTAAAATACAATCATATTGTCCACTGTAAATTGTTAAATAATCAAAAGATATTACGATAATTATTTACCACTGCATTAATCCATCATTGAATGAGATTTTGCACCTCAGCGATAATGGCGGGCGTGTGGTTGCGGAGGAAGCGGGAGCGGAATCCATATTCAAGCCAAGGTCTTCAGGATTAGATCGATCACCGGAGTCCATTTTTATGCCAATTCGTTGTTTTACTTAATAAAAATATTATACTCAATTTCAAAAGTTCAAAACTCGAGAATTAACGTGAATTTACGTAAAATGACGTTTGACGTATTGTAAGTGGCATAGATAAATAATATAAGTAAGTGGGGTTGCCACTAAATATAACAATCGATACCTATTTAATAAATGAAACAGTAATATAATAACAGATAATCAATATCGATTGTTTCAAATAATTAAAAAAAAATACATTCATATTGTTTGATGTGTACCTAATTGGTGTCCTGGGATATTTATTAATTATTATTTTTTACTTTTATTGGCTCCATTCAGCCTGGTGGTAAATAAAATGGTAGCCAACGGTAGACAATGGATGAAGTATCCTCATGGTATCCTATCCGTTGGGTTTGCCATGCTGGCCCCCAAGCGTGACGCAGGGAATCTGTCACGACACTGGATAAAAAAGCGCGAAAGACGGTAACCTCCCCTATTTCTCAATTATGGTTTACCCCCGCTGAGTCTCCGGTACCCTCACTCACTGAAAAAACACAGCAGTTAGGCTGCTTTTGACTTTTGACATGGTGACATTATGGGAAATCATGAGCTGTTATTACCTAATTGTTCTATTTTGAATAAATAAAGAAAATAACGCGTCCTTAGGTACTTTCATTTAGATCTTTAAAAATCAGCCCCCTTGAGTAGTGGTGTGTACTCTAATCGATAAGAATCGATTTAATTGACGTTTGGCTCTAAAATGGCAACTCAGCTCTGCACTTCCAGGAAAAGAATGATTCCTGTATTAGTGAGCTCAATTCAAAACTTATTTAGTGTGATAAATTATTTTGGACTTTAGGGGTAAAACGAATATGTTGACAAATAAAAATAATTAAAAACATAATTTTTAACCAAAATCTTTTTTTTGGGCGGGCTATGGCCATTTATGGGCATCGTGCTTTTCAAAGCTGTATTTTATATTTATGAAAATGTAAAATTTCTTCTAAGACTGAAACTCAATGCTCATAAAATTAATACTTGAGTGAAACATGTGAGACATGTAAAGCAATATAAATTTAATATTTTGTTAAATTAAATAATGCTTTTATAAAGACACCGGGTTTTCATTTATTTCAAATTTGCATTAGAGAGATTTGATCCCCTAAGATCTAGTCTACTTACCTGTTACTGGGATCAAGTCTCCCAGGATAGGGGACAATTGATCCTTTTGGAAAGTTCTGGGAAAATGCAAAAATATATATATATATGAAGCACTAATAAATATAATAATCAAATAATGAGGAACAGTGGGTAGTTAACAAAATTGCCTACCTATGTACGTTTTGTTTTTTATAGAACTAACAATGGGGATCAAGTGTCCCCAGTTTCCCCAAGAGTTTGTGAAAAAAATTAAATTTTAGTCAATATTCTTGCTCCTTAGAACCTTCAAATCGCAAAGTGTGTACGTTTGTATGAATAATACGCTATGGCCGGTTAAATGTGCCGCAGAGTGTATTATTATAGGTAGGTAAATAGAAAATCTAATAGGGCTAGCACAAACTTTTCGAAAGTCGGTAGTCTCTTCGTATCGTACGTATACATAATAAGGAATTTTAATTTGGAACTTGTGTTTTTTTCATACAAAATTGCTCATAAATACTCAAACGATACTTTGAAACGTTCGTGCTAGCCCTTCTAGTTTGAATGGGCTTCACGAGTTTCCTAGAGAAAGCGATGTCCGACTCCCACGTGGGTGGACTGAGTTTGACAAACAATAATTGTAATCGAAAATCTAAATCGTGTGGTCACCTTATTAGAGTAGGACGCCAATCAAGTTATAAACATCTCACGAGGCTCGAATGAAAGTAATGAGTACGCCATCTAGTTCTTATATACAATATCTTTGGAAAAATCATCTAGATGGCGTACTTGAGAACTGAGGTCCAACTTCAAAGTCATTGGTTGTTGAGTGACATATTGCCATCTTACGTCAAAACTAACCAATCACCGTGTAGATGGACCTCAGTTCTCAAGTACGCCATCTAGCGGATTTTTGACACAAGACAGCCCCCGTTACCTCTTTCAGATCAAAAACCCAAGGTCTCCAAGAATCAAAAGACAAACTTCAAGCAAAGCTGATGGATTTAAAGAAGATAGTAGACGAAGCGAACAAAGAGTACAAATTAGCGGAATCCGAACTGAAGATATATCTGAGCACGGAACAGAAAGAGACGGAGAAGCTGGAGAAAATGAGAGAGGCGTACGAGAAGGCTGCTAAGGATTTGGAGGAGAAGAAGACGTGAGTGGATTTCCTTTATTATAGTAACTAGTGACCCGCCCTCATTTTGTTTCGGAATAGTAGTTCCACTGTCTACTAATAGATGGCGCTGGACGTTGAATGCATTTTATATATGGCTTATGATTTATATTCCAGGCAACAACAAGAGTTGTCATCAACAGTACCAACTAACGAGCGACAGTTGAACGAGTTACAGACACAGCTTCAGACATTGAAAAGGGAGGAATCTTCTGTGTCCGGTGAAGCAAGATCACTGAGGTATATAAATTCTATTAAATCGTACATTTGTATTCATAACCTTATTATTAAGGCAGTAGATGTTAAATTAGGCTATGATTGAGTTTGGGGTATTATTTTTTAAATGAGGGTTGTTGCGTATGCAAAATCCGATAGATGGCGTTACGTTGACGTTAGATGCAACAACGAGTGGATTGGTTACATTTGACATATCATGTCAAAATTATGAAGTTATGTCATGAAACAACCAATGTCGTCAAAGTTGGACCTGACGTCAACGTAACGCCTTCTATCGGGTTTTGTATTTGCAAAAACCCTCATTGCCTCACCTTTAAATAGTTAAAGAATGAGTGAGGTAATAAAAAGCTTTACCATTCACTCATTCTCGTGGTTATCGCTAGATGGTGTATTGTTAGACTGAGGTCCGACTTCATCGTTATTGGTTGTTTAGTGACATTTTGACATCTCATAGGAAGATCTCATCTCTCATGACCTCTATTCTACAGTACGCCATCTGGCGGGTTTTTTTACACGCATTAGCTCCTGTTCTTTACCTCATCATGTACAATGGACCGAAAGAGAGTTTAAGTGCGGAAAATGGTGTCCATTTTACATTATGCACTTTTAGTACCTTATAATAGTGTCAAAATTGTCATTCAATCATTCGTTCAGTAGCGTTTCGTTTTATAGAGTACCTTAGTGTCAAATTTGACTAAATCATCCCATAATTCGTTCAGTAACGTTTCTTTTTATATATCCTTGTTTCATTATGTATAGTAAAATATTTAAAAATCGTTTTATATATTTTTTTTGTATTTGACAGAGCTCAGTTAGAAGAATCTCGGCAGGCGATGAGCGCTAACAAATCCAGAGGAAGAGTTTTAGACGCCTTGATGAAAGAGAAGAAGAGTGGCCGACTACCGGGCATATTTGGCAGAATGGTAAGTAATAATTGATAGGAATGTTCATGGTAAACCACTTGAGACCTTAAGACATTGGAATAAGTTCGAAAAGCGATATTTTGTGATCTATTATGACTGAACCTAGTGATCCGCATTTATATTACTTTACTTATTAAATAAATATGTCGGAACGTCAGGGGTTAGGTCCAGAGCGTACAGGCATAGTGTGGGCAGAAATAGGGATCGTGCAATGAAAATCACCGGGTTACACACTTAACTGATTTAATTACACCACTAAAACTATTACAATCTCAACACTAGGTATCTAGGTCTTAATTTGAACACTAAAACACTGAACGAGTAGCGGGACAGTTCCGCGATGTTTACTCGGCGACGGTCAGAATATAATACAATGTACTCTGTGGTCAGAATCAAACTGAGCCCAATCGCTCCCCGCCGAAACGTCACGGCTCTGTCGAAGCGCGCGAAACGATAGTTCCCGCTGTCGTCGCTTGGCGCGCTTGCTTCTCGTCGTTTATGGTCTGTGACCGGATGCGACATGACCGGATGCGACAAATAGATAAAATCTAATTTTAACTTAATAAACCTCTAGTTGGCTTTAGTAAAGAAAAAGTCTAAACCTGCTTACTCAAACTTAATTCAACATTTAGTCCATAAAATAAATGCTTTTGCTAAAAATAATTTACTTTTGGGGTGTTACCAGACTAAGGGCCACCATCTATACTTAATATAATAAAGCTGAAGAGTTTGTTTGTTTGTTTGTTTGAACGCGCTAATCTCCGAAACTACTGGTGCGATTTGAATAATTCTTTTTTTGTTGGATAGTCCATTTATCGAGGAAGGCTATAGGCTAAATAACATTACGCTATGACCAATAGGAGCAAAGACAGAGCGGTAAATGTGTAAAACACGGGGAAAATTATTCATTTTTGAAGGCTTTCTTTGCGTGCGCTGCGAAAACGGTTCAAGATACACAAAAAATATGTATGAAAGAATTATTCCTCTATACATGATCTAAAAAAAAGTCCGCGACGGCATATGTCTATCTTTTAAGGTTAAGTCACAATGACCGTTTTTATGGTACCAAATTTGGTCGAAATAATTTGTTTAAGTTGTATCAACATAATAATATTAAGGGGGTTGTAAGGGGTTAAAAGGGGGGTAAAAAGTTACTTTTTCCACGCGGACGAAGTCGCGGGCGGCCGCTAGTCTCTTAGTAAAGTTCCAAGTAGTTTTCTTGTCAATTAAATTGGTTTCGGAGAAAATTGGCCCCTGGTCTTTGTATTGAATAAATTATTTAAATTGTTAACTAGGTCGCGGACCAGGGACCAGTTTCCTCCAAACCCACAGAAGTAAATTACTTGACAGTTTACTTAGAGATGGTGAACGAGGCCTTTAATGTATTAAGGGCAACCTATATACTGTCCTAATGCAGAGCAAAGTCCTCCAACTTTGAAATCAAGTCATGGTATTTGCACAAAATAATTACACACAGAAGGTAGACTCAGCCTAATTTTGAATTTAGAAGTGTTCGTTAGAAGTGCTAGGGTTGTTGCCCAGCATGAGTACATAAGCGCGCGGCCTCTACCATAGACCTCGACAGTTCGACAATCTTATGTCATAGGCTAGGATTAATGTGGTCGAAAAGGCGTATTCCCCGTTAATGCGGATTGGTGATCACAAACCCGAACTACACCAAGCCTTTTTCGATGCAATAGTAATTAATACTTTTCCAACATCCAGGGTGATCTAGGAGGTATAGACGGGAAGTACGACGTGGCCATTTCGACTTGTTGCGGGGCTCTGGATAACATAGTAGTGGATACTGTGGAGACGGCACAAGCTTGCGTCGAGTATCTTAAACGTGGTGATATAGGTGAGTTGTTACTTATTATAAAAGATAGGGTGTATCTGTGAACATTTACATCCTTTTAACCGCGTCTTTTAGCAATCATTCTGAATAACATTTGCTCTATGACTTTAGGGAATTCACCAATAAAAAAAATGTTTTTTTTATACAAAGTCTGTCACATGACTTCATCATCATCATTTCAGCCAATAGACGTTCGCTGCTGGACATAGGCCTCCCCCAAAGTTCTACACACAGATTGGTCTTGACTTCACTTTGGTCATGTGACTTGTGACACGTGATTTTGTTTGGGGAGTCGAAAAAAAAATCTAAAATATTAACTTTTAATGTCGTAGAATAAATGTTCAGAAAAGTTGGTAGAAGATATGTCCCTAAAGGGATGTAAATGTTTGCAGATACACTGTATGTCTATGAACATTGTATTTTCCAAGGACATGCTTTGAATTTATAAAAAACATACAAAACCTATAAACTTTGCTAACGTAATTAAAATCTGCAGGGCGGGCGACGTTCGTAGCTTTGGATAAACAGGAGCATCTACGGCAGTTTATGGATACTTCAGTCTCTTAGTGAGTACATACAACTACATCTACTAATCATCTATCTATATACGCTACACAAGGCTTATATACAAACCGCTTGCGCGATGTAATCGACACCCAGCGTCATCTATCGGCCAAGACTGGAACTAATAGCAGAACTAAGCCCCAAAACGAAGTAAGGGCGGGCAATATGAGATTAACCTCTTAGGTTAATCTCATATTATGACTACGACTGCGTTAAGGCTTATAGGTAAAGCGAAAACACGAAACACTTGCGCGATATTTTTTGCTCGGGTTCGATTTCCGGAACCCGGGATCCCGAGATCACGGCCCGGACTTAAACCACTAGATCATCAAGACATTTTAGCCCCAATAGGGTATTTGACAAAAATAAATTATGTGTTTAATCAAAAGACCTCTCAATTTAAGAAACATTATTGAAAGAATTGCTCGATTCTGATTTGAATCACCTGAGATATCACAACTTTAAGAGCACATATTTTGGGCAAGCCCAAAAACGCTCTATACAAATGGCTACAGGCAAGTGACGTCACACGCTCGTATCTTGTATGCGCGTCTAGTAAATTTGTTTGGTAGCTATATCAAATGTTTCGTTTAAGTAAATGGTTTCATAATAAAAGTTGGTGAAAAATGTACGGGTAGTTCAATGATATAATTATTTTTTTTAAATTTTATACTTTAAAAATGGACTTGCCCATGAAACTTTGAATGCTCATAAAACCAGCTAGACGTTATATTTTTAACTGAATATGTTTTCCATTGGTTCTGATTTACCAGTATTTTGGAAAAGTATAAATATTTTTTACTATATCGAGAGTAGTCAAATACCCTATTAGGTATATTATTTTTTATGCTATTCGAAATTGTTTATAAAATTTCTTCAATGTCTAGTTTTTAAGTTGTGAATTTTATTCAATAAAGTATATCTAATTTCACAGTCCGGAAAACGTCCCCCGTCTCTTCGACCTGGTCAAAGTAAAGGACCCGCGAGTGTTGCCAGCCTTCTACTACGCGCTGCGAGACACGCTCGTCGCCAACGACTTGGAGCAGGCTTCGAGGATCGCGTACGGCCGCGTCCGGTATAGGGTGGTAACCCTGAACGGTGACGTTATTGAGATCGCTGGTGAGTTATAAGATACTATCGGGCGCCTGCGACTTCGTCCGCGTGGAAAAGTAAATTTTTACCCCCCTTTTAACCTCTTACAACCCCCTTTTCGAAATAAAAAGTAGCCTATGTTCTTTCTCAGGGTCTAGATTATCTGTATACCAAATTTCATTTAAATCCGTTGAGTAGTTTTGGCGTGAAAGAGTAACAGACAGACAGACAGACAGAGTTACTTTCGCATTTATAATATTAGTATGGATTAGTATGGATAAGCCTGTGGGATATAAGTGTTTTTTTCGTGCGGCCTCGATGGCGCAGTGGCTAAGGTGTTCGCCCGAAGCGCGAAAGGTCCTGGGTTCGATTCCCGGTGAAGTCAATTTAGGAAACTAAATTTTCTTGGGTCTGGGTGTTCTGAGTTGACGCCTCCACTTAATTATCGTCACCTGATACTCATAGTACAAGGGTTGCCCTAGTTTGAGACCAGGGTGATTGGTGTGATTGTCTGGCGCACTCTCTTTACAGCTTTATCTCATATCTCTTTCTACCTCTTTATGGCTTGTCCTTTCTCTATGTCCCTCTATCTGTCTGTCTGTCTGTCTCTTTATTTCTAGCCCTTTCTCTATGTGTCCCTCTCTCTCTTACTCTGTCTGGCTCTCTGGTTTTGGGTCGTTGAGGCATTGGACCTTAGACAAAGTATCAATGATGATACTTGTTCCTAGCATCGGACATGTATTTTTTTATGATATAGGTGGCAGACGAACAGCCGGATCCCCTGAAGGTCATCGATTACCGCCGCTCTTAACCTAGCCCTAGAGGAGTAACAAGTTTAACGATCTTGTAGAAAGTAGTTTTTTTTTCTCTTGATTATCTATAATCTATAATATAAAAATGAATCGCAAAATGTGTTGGTAAGCGCATAACTCAACAACGCCTGGACCAATTTGGCCAAATCTTTTTTTAAAATGTTCGTTGAAGTTCAAGGATGGTTTTTACGGCGAGAAAAATTAGAATTACTTTTCCACGCGGATGAAGTCGCGGGCGGCCGCTAGTCTATAATATTAATAAAGAGATAACTTCTATAAAGACAGCGACAAGGCTTCTATGTAAACCGAAAACACGAAACGCTTGCGCGATGTAATCGACGCCCGGCACCATCTATTGGCAGACAGTGGGACGAACTACTACTATGCCGAAATGAAAGTGAGGGCAAACCCTCTTGAAATAAAGCTATAAAATCACTATGCTTAGTTATTTATGTTTATTGTTATTAACTTTAGGTACCATGTCCGGTGGTGGCAAGACTACAATGCGAGGCCGCATGTCCAGTTCAGTCCAGCAGGACACCAGTGAGCAAGACCCCAGGGTCTTGCAGGCCAATGAGAGGAAGCTGGCTTCCTTGGAACAAAGGTAGAAACTAAATATATCTTCTCAGTAGCCTATCTTTGCTTACCCTTTCTTCCTATGTGGTAACCACGGGTTCTACCAACCATGTTGAACAACATTTGATATAGGTATGACTTGTTGCTCCATGGAGAGGAGCATACTCGGCATTAGACTACTCTAAGTTCGAATCCGGAACCACAAAATATAAAGGACACAGAAAGTAGATTGCCCACTAAGAGCTAAAAACATATCATGTACTCACGCATGCGCACTAACGGGCAAATACGCCTTTTCGACCTAAATCCTAACTTATGACATAAGATTGTCGAACTGTCGAGGTCTGTGGTAGAGGCCGCGCGCTTATGTACCATAGAGTAACTTGTTATGTACTCATGCCGACAACCATAGCATATGTCAACGAACTCTTCTAAATTCAAAATTTAGGCTGAGTATCCTTTCTGTGTCCCTTATATTTTGTGCCACTCTGAAATCCGACGCAGGACTAAAGTCCAGGACGTCTGATTGAAAGTGATGAAACTAAAGTGGGATTGGGCAAGACATTTAGCTAGGCACGGCAAAACGACTAAAATTTAAAGGTGTATATCCATCTGCCTCAGTGGCGCAGTAAGTATTGAGTCGCACATAAAAGCGATGGCTGCGCTTTAGGTATCCTGGTTCAATTCGGGGATCAAAATTTACTCAGTTTTTCTGTTAAATAATTTAAAATGTCAGTTTGGAACGCAAGTTACCGGTCTTGTTCCCCCGTGCCTCGGAAAGAATAGAATAGAATAGAAAAATATTTATTCATTTATTTACGTTAAGCTGTTACCTTGTTGTTGGCCTTGCGCCCAATCTTTCCTCCGTCTTGTCACACTACTGTCCCATCGGATTAAGAAGATAGCGGAATAGAGAGTGCACCTGTGTTTACGCACACACTTCAACACTGTAATATATCTTGCGTACGTGGCTGATTGTTAAGATTGGCAGCCGTAGCCGGATATCTGTTGGAGTCTTTATTATTTATTTATAATATTGTATACAGGCTAACAGAACTTCGCGGCGAGCAAGTGAATCTGGAAGATTCTGTGGTATCCCTCCAGCGAAGCGCGCGCGACGGCAAGACCACGCTCAACAAACTCAATATCGAGCTCAAGAGTTTAACTGAGCAAGTGCCAGTTTTAAAGGTATTCTTCATATGAATTTCAGCATATTCTCAATAAAAAGTGAAAACTTTGGGATGTCCAAGAATATAATCCGTGCCAAATAAACATGCAAAAAAGGCCATAAAAACCTCCTGTGTCCAAAAATACATAACAATAAAATAAACTTAAATATTTTGAAGTATTGTGAAAATCAGTGAAAGTATTTTTTTTTTGAGTTTTTGAATAGAAAGCCATATTATGTCATATCGCAAATTCTAAGTAATTACAGAAGAAATTCTGTAGATGGTGTAGGTACTGACGTCCAACTTCAACAACATTGGTTGTTTCATACGCAAATAGTCGTGTGACATAATTATGTCACGTCGGGCCTCGTCCACCACCTCTGAGGAAAGTGTCAACTAATTTACTTGCCCCTGGTCCGCGGCCTATACCCAAAACTGGAATTCAAGACCAAAAAATCTACAATGTTACTACTGCAATAAAATTATCGTACCACAGTATACCTCTTCTTTCTAAAAACACTTGTTGATGTAATTTATTTATTGGTAATTTTGATTATATAATTAAAAAAAAAAAAATTATTTACTTTTTTTCACATAAATACAAGACGCTTTAATAAAAACTTAACCATCCGTAATTTTAGTTTTCAAAGATGGTATTGCGCTTGTAACAATAGGGTAGTTGACTAATATCGATGTAGTAAAAAATATTGATACTTTACCAAAATATTGGTAAATAAGAACCAATAGCCTAAATTTTCAGTTAAAAATATAACGTCTAGCTGGTTTTGTGAGCAATCAAAGTTTCATGGGCAAGTCCATTTTTAAAGTTTATAATATTATAAAAATAATTATATCATTGAACTACCCACACATTAAACACAAACTTTTATTATAAAACTATGTACATAAACGAAACATTTGATATAGCTACCAAACAAAATTTGCTAGACGCGCATACAAGATACGAGCGTGTGACGTCACATGTTGGTAGCCATTTGTATAGAGCGTTTTTGGGCCCGCGTAAAATATGTGCTCTTAAAGTTGTGATATCTCAGGTAATTCAAATCAGAATCAAATAATTCTTTCAACAATGTTTCTTTTATAGAGGGTTCTTTTGATTAAACACATAAAAAAAAATAGTCAAGTACCCTATTCACGTGCTAATAAAAAAGGTTGGCGAAACCTAAAAACGTGTAATAAGTGACTTTAACAGATTTGACATTGACGTGTCGTAGATTTTTTGGTCTTGAATTCCAGTTTTGAGTATAGTTTAATTTAAATATTTTTTTCAATACAAATACCAGGGGCCAATTAACTCCGAACCCACTTTAATTGACAAGTAAATTATTTGAAACTTTACTCGTGGCTTTAGGTGGTGAACGAGGCCCTTTAACAAATAACCTTGTAGATAGATCTCAGTCATAATAGTACGCTAACTATCGGATTATTTCTGTTTTCATGGGATGAAAACAGAATAACCCAATTTATTTATTGGTAATTTTGATTGTATAATTTAAAGAAATAATTT
>JABMDO010000780.1:0-22318 GCA_014851415.1 Cnaphalocrocis medinalis | reverse complement strand
CGCCATTGTATTTTAGAACAACTATCGACTAAAAGGCTGGATGTGGAGTCGGGAGAACCACGCTTCGGCCTGGGCCGGCTCAATCGGAGTGATACCAGGGGCTCACAGAAGACGTGAAGCAGTGCCTGCGCTGTGTTTCGTCGAGCGTGTGAGGGTACTGGAGGCCCAATTAGGGGAAATTATCGATACCTATACTTTTAAAATGTTGATCCGTCTGCTTATTTGCCACCTATCAGATAACGCCCCGTTAATGTAGTGGTTTAAGTATCTCGGGGTCCCTGGTTCCATTCCCGGAACGAGCAAAAAGTATGTTTCGAATTTTTCGAACATAGCTCGGGTTTGTGATCACCAATCCGCATTAGGAAAGCGTGGTGATTAAGCCTAATCCCATTATAACTCTATATTTTGTTCAGTGTCGGGGTGTAGGTTACTAAATTATTTTTATGTATTTGTGTTTCCTCTGTTAACTCATATCTGTAACACAAGCTCCTCTATATTGATCTGTGACACAAGTGCTTAAGCTACCCGGTACGAAGTCAGGTCAAAGTATGAGATGTTGTGTGAATTTATTAATATTTTTTAATTATACATTTTTCGTCCGTACAAAATAACTTTAACAGATTTAAAAAATAACTTTAGCAAATTAATTGTGGGTTTAAAAGCTCGTGCAGAACATAAAGTGCTCGAGCAGTTATTTTAACACCTCTGAAACTAAATGCATTGAATTTAATGTTAGAGTATGTTTTGTTAAATGATTTAGACTCATGTTCATTTGAAAAAGTTGTTTACCGCTGCTGGAAATTCTCACAGGCAAAATTCGCTAAAGGCGTCAGAATAAAAAAAAATACTGGCATGCTTTCTTTATGTTTCCATAAACTAGTTCATAATACATACTTAAACTATTTTAATTGGAAAATACTAAAATTTTAAATTGATGCTTTGTCTCAACTTCCTTAGGACAAAGTATCCTTATCATTTTATCAGCATTCAAGTTCATATTGAGTTCAAATGAAATTGGGTCTTTGCCAAATTGCCGGAATTAACTTTTGTGGAACTAACTTTTTTTTGTTACAGATTAAAAACACGAATCGGGGCGCCCTCCTTTGTCTATTAGGTTTAGTTATAAAGATTTATACCTATAAAGATTTGACCATTTCAATACAAGATTAATGTTAACGGATGATAGGCATTCACATGTTCTAACCAATAAATAAATAAAAAAATTGAGACAACATCACATACATTGTCCTGGACCCAAACTAAGGTTTTCCCTTGTACTATGGAAACCAGAAACAACGAAGGAACTACAAACACCCAGACACAACACAAATATCTGTTTCATCAACAAACATTTGTGTTGATGCGGGAATCGAACCCGCGACCCTTGCGTCTCAACCGGCGCTCAAACCATTGCGCTACACGGGTCGTCCACCAATAAAAGCGACTTAACTAAACATGAAACATCTCCACTATAGCTCGGTAATAAATTCACACAGCATCTCATAATTTGACCTGACTCCGTACTAAGTAGCTTATGCACTTGTGTTACAGATATCAGACAACAGAGGATCACAAATATAATACTTAAATACATATATAACACCCAGACACTGAACAAACACAAGTGTTCATCACACGAATGTTTGTCCAGGGTGGGGATCGAACCCACGACCTTTGGCGTATGAGGCAGGGTCACTACCATTGCGCCAACCGGCCAGTCAACTAAAGAAGTAAGTATTCGTAGACTCTTATGTATCTGTAAAAGCAATATTTATTCAAAAGCTCGTCGTGACTATGACAGATGGCGCCTCAACATTTTACTCTTTTTTTATTGCTCAAAATAGAAAAAAAATATTGTTCGAGCCAAGCTGAGACAATAGCGAGATGAATAGGCTGGCAAAGGTCATCAATCAAACGCCTATCATCGTCCCTTGCCAATCGGAAAGTACCTTTAAAAACTGGCTATTTTAACTTTGGTAATACTAGTGGCTACCCGCGACTTCGTCCCCGTCGATTAGGCCTCATAAGGGTTGAGTTTCGTAAAATCCGTTTTTATAAATAAATTCACACTACATCTCATACATTGACCTGACTCCGTATTATAAGTAGCTTAAGCACTAGGTTATAGATATAAGACAACAGAGGAAACAATAATAAGATACCTAGGTACCTACTTAAATACATATGCAACACCCAGACACTGAACAACACACAAGTGTTCATCGCACGAATGTTTGACCAGAATGGGAATCGAACCCACGACCTTATCCAGCCAGTCTTAAGCAGGTCGGTTAGTTTTTAGGAAGTATAGATCCATACTTTCTACCAATTTTTAAGTTTCTAGGCGTTATATTTTCTGATATTTCGTAATCAATCAGAAGTGATACCTTTTTCTATTTTATTTATAGTGCCCCGCCTTAACTTCGTTTTCGGGACATAAGTTTCAATCTGTGCCAATAGATGACGCTGGGCCTCGATTACATCGCGCAAGTGTTTTGTTTTTCGGTTTCCTAAACCTTGTCGTTTTCAATAGAATTAAAATATCCCAGTTGGTATTGTATTGTTTATGATTTGAAACTGTTAAGTATTAATTAGTTCTGAAAGTCGTTACAGCTGAAACTTTTCGGCTTTTAATTAGCTATTTTTGTGAATTTATCGCCCATAAAGGACAACGCCGAAACTCTTTGAACTGATGACGTAATTAAATATTAGTTTACATCTTCCAAAGTGATAAATTAAATTACAAAGGACCCTTGTACTACAGGCACAGTAGGAACATACCCAGTAGCATACTATCATTATCTCAATCAGCGTCATACCGGAAGGCAAGGCGAACTGGTTGCGCCCAAAATAATCGCTTCAGTGCCCGGGGACTTACTAAACTTTTTTAACATAAATCATGAGTCATGTCATGGATCATGAATATGATAACACGTTCAGAATCTCCAGTTTGGGAAAATAGGTTATCGTAGAAAGGACAGAAATGCACATTAGTGATGCCCGAACTATGTTCGAATAATTCGAAACATACTTTTGCTCGACCCGGGAATCGAACCTAGGACCCCAACCCAGGACCCCAAAATCACGGCCTGCTTAAACCACTAGACTAATGGGGTGTTAGGCAAGCGTGGTGATTAAGCCTAATCCCATAATAGTGGTGATGACTTGATTTCTATGATAGAGGCCTTTGCCCTGTAGAGGGATCGTATAAAGGCTGATACTTTGCTTTATACTGTACTTTTGCTCAGGGGCGTCTTTCCCTTAGGTGCAGGGTGTGCGTTGCACACGGGCGCCGCGGTCCTAGGGGCGCCGGGCGCAGGGCGCCCGGCGCCACTCGCAACGGAGCCCCACTCGGCACGCGCCCGCGCTGGCCGGCCGCCGCGCTTTGATAAAAGAACTCCAGCTTGCATACATTTTGTGTAGCACCTGGAGCTCTTCTTATATTTGTCGTATTACAGCAAAGCAAGGCGTGCGCTCCCTTTTACTTGGGGCGCCTCTGGGCACTTGGCGCGATCTGCACAAAAGTCCCCCACATTACATGTGGGGGACTTTTGTGCAGATCGCGCCAAGTCCCGCAATCCAGCGGTAAGCGGCAGCTTCTTGCCTCTCTGTCTTCCCCCTGCCTCCGCATCCAGTGGAGGTGCTGGTGTGGCTGGGATTTCAGGTAACCTTACTGGTAAGCCTGCGGGCTATCTTTCCCTTCCCTGTCCTGCAAACAGCAGGGTACAGGTCTGCGAGGGAGTCCTGCAGGGATCTGCTAGTAGCGCCTGCGTTGCAACCCAGCGGCGTGGGCGTCCATCCGGGGGGATTTTTGGTAGGCCGTGGGAGCGGCCCAGGGGGCGTATACGCCCCGTAGTTGGGGAGGTGAGGCCGTACTGGCGTGCCTCGCAGTTCCTGAGGCGGGACGCGGCGATAAAGGTTCGCCCTTTCACGTATTCCGCCTGGAGCTGCCGGGAAAAGTCGGAGAGGTTTTAGTGGGTATGCCTCTGAACGATCTCTGATTTGCAGAGACCCAACCCAGAGAAGAGCCCCACACTACTCGTCGGTCTCCCAACCGACGGGTGTCCATAAAGCGGCGCCGACAACCGGCGCCGACGTCTGCAACGGGCATGCTCTTTAACGGCTGCAACGCACTCGGATTGAACCAGAGCTCATCTTTACGACCATTAGAGACATCAGTAAATGGATTGTAGTATTCCATTCCTATACTGATCTCGTTGGCTATGGCTGCTGCTCACTCCGAGGGATCCTTTCCTCCAAAGCAGCTCTGCCCCCAAGGGACTCCCCTCCGAAACACGTGCCTTTTGGGCACTGGCCAAAGCTGTTGAGGGGAATTTCTATCAGCCTCCTTTCCTTTCCTCCTTTACGCAGAGGTGAAGACGAGTTGGCCTCGTTTACTTGACCCATAGATGGGCGGATTCCATCGAAAGCAAGGGGGAAGCCTGGACATTGCGAAGGCCTTTGATCAGGTCTGGCACAAAGCGCTTATCTCGAAACATCCTGTCTATGGGTCGCCCGAGAAACTATGCGAATGGGTACACAGCTTTTTCACGGGTCGTAGCATCAAGGTGGTCGTCGACGGTTCAAGCTCAGACCTAAAACCCGTAAATGCTGGTGTACGCCAAGGCTGTGTGCTATTCCTCCTGTATATCAATGGCATGCTACATACCAGTGGCATTCATTGCTATGCGGATGGCAGTACGGGCGATGCCTCATATTCCGGCCATGCAAGGTTTTCTCGAGCCTACGTCGATGACTGTTGGAAGGAACTTGTGTCTGTCATTGAGAATACCTAGCTAGATCATGGTGTCGAGTTGGGTCTGGGATGAATCTAGTCGAATTCAATCCCAAAAAGTTGTGTCTTTTTGGGTTTGCGCGTTTACTGCGAAAAAAACCGCCTTTGTCGTTTCTCCTCACTTTCAGGACACTCACCTTAACGCCAAAGCGAGCATTGCGATTTTTGGCGTTGATATTTCAAGTGACGTTCAATCTCGGGATCATTTAGAGGAAAAGGCTACCTAAGTAAGCCTCTTAGAAACTGGGTGTCCTCGGCAGAGCATGGCCGCAAGGTGGTACTTTACGCCATCCCACCGCCTTCAGCTCTATAAGGCGCAAGTCCGGCACCACATGGAGTACCTACTGCTCCCATCTCTGGGCCGGGGCACCCCAATATTAGCTCCTCCCATTAGACCGCGTCCAACGTCGTGCAACTCGAATAGTCGGTGACGAGAATCTCACTGATCGCTTAGATTCTGTGGCACTGCGCAGAGATGTTGCATCTCTTTGTATCTTTTACCGCCTTTATCCTGATGAGTGCTCTGAGGAAATGTTTGAGTTGATACCCGCTGCCAAATTTCACCACCGTACTACACCACGTAGGTACCTGGATAGTTGGCGATCCTCTACTGTGCGCTTTACACGACACTTTCTGCCGCGCACCTCCTCATTGTAGAATCAACTTCCCGCAGCGGTATTATTGAACGGGTACGACATCCAACGGTCTGTTTTCAGGGAGCCCAACCAGTCGACGTGGTGGGCATTGAAATCCCCTTGAAACACCAGTTCGCTGTTATGAAACCGCGCCTGAGCGTTGTCTGCTACCTCACTCAGGTGTTCGAAGAGTCGAGTTGTCGCGGTGTCTCCTTTGTGGGGACGGTATATGCACACGCACAGGATGCGAACGCAAAGGATGGAAACTGATGGGTCCTCAAGGCAGTGAAGACGATCACACCAGATGTCCGCCCTGACGAAAAGGCATACACCGGCCTTGCGGTGAAAGGACTCTTCCAGCACATAGCCGGGATAGTGCTGGTAACGAATCTGTAAGGGTTCCGTTATTTGCCATTTGGGTACGGAACCCTAAAAAGGAAGGGTTAATACCCACCCATTGCTACATTTTCCGTTATTATTTCGTACTTACGTAGTAGGTCGTTCTAATTTCTTTTTTTTATGTGATGGGTGGCACAGACGGAACACCTGATATTTAACATTTACGGAATGGTTCATGTTTTTGAAGCGTTTAAAAAAACCCGAAAAACCCGGGTTTTGATTTTCAAACTCGGGTTTTTTGTGACTCTTAAAACCCGGAAAACCCAGGTTTTTTCGGACCGGGTAAACCCGGGCTCGATGCCCTAATTTGACCGCGCGCTTGCTAGGGGGCGCTAGGGCAATGTTTGCACACGGGCGCCACATGAGCTAGAGACGGCCCTGCTTTTGCTAATCCTTGACCACCAATGGAATGCGAAGACGTGTACAACGTTGCGCCATCGCATAAGTAGAGAAGATAAGTATGGCGAGCCACTGACATACACACTGTGGCTGTACGAAGTTTGATGGCTTTATCGAGGATTCATGGTAAGTTTGACCGCTGAGGCAATGGCCTGTATTATTATTAACAGATTCATAAACGGTTTACAAAGCAATATGGCTGGTAATAAAGGGCATATCTGTTTCCGATTAGGTAAGTATCTAATGTAGTAGCAGAATCCATATGTACAAAGTAACATGACTAGTACATAGGTAAGTAGTATACCTACTACTTACCTATGTACTAGTCATGTTCCTTACCAGGCTACTAAGTAAAATCGAAATACTTAGTTAGTTTTAAGACTGCTATTATGTAACATGGTGCAATTTAATAAATAAATAATTAGGTAACTATTAGATGGACATTGTCGGGATAAAAGAAGTTTACACTAGAATATTTGGTTAACACGCCGAACTTCGAAACGCCCTTTGCTAGATAGACTTCGACTTTTTTATCTTTATCCCAGAATAAATTTATGGTAGGTATAAGGCCATGTAGGTATGAGTCACATATCATAATATGGTATGAAAGCGTTATACCATACTCACTTATACATTTATTATTCTTATGGATAAATAGGTATGTTACTTGTTTTAATTATTTTATTCTGTCTTTTAACCCAAATACTTACCTAATTAATCTATTATCTATAGGTACTATCTACTATAGATTGATATCTATAGTAGGTATTAATAGTATGTTTGATAGAGTCATCCTTATTAAAATGATTCGTTTTGCTTAAACTCGTCTCAATTTTTAGTTTCCTAATATAAAAAAAATGTTCAGAATTACCTACATAATATTCTCCTTTATAGTTAGAAGAAAAACATCACGAAAATTATGAAGTCAAACGTAGCTCTATTTATACCTAACTTAAATAATGTAGAGCGCCAAAAAATTTAAAAAGAATTGAACAGTGAACAATACGCAATTAAGTAGGCATTGGAGAGACTTATTTTATTTTAAGTATTAAAAGCAATTACTGGTACTTACCAACTCTGGCCACAGCAATGCACAATACGAAACATTTCGCAACACAATACCAACACATCTTCATTTTCATTTTCGTAATTTCATTCGCAATTCACAACCATTGCATAAAATCACCTAGTTTTTGTATACCAAGCACATTATGTTCATATTTTAATGAACGTTTATCGCCACAGAGTTATTTTCATTATCAAAAATTTTAAAGTCACTAAAAACACTGAGCACAAAACTTATTTTCCAAATCGAATAAAAACTCCACAGTCTCCAATAAAAAAATACAATGAAAAAGTTCGAAACAATTGCTTTTAAAAAACAAAAACACGAGTTCGAAGTTCGAATAGTTTTGGCGCGAAGCTACGTCGGCACGCACGCGATCTATTCACGAGTGATGTGTAAAGGCACGCATACACTACCGCGCTGGTGATCGACCCCACCGGAACCACAGTCGGTGGCCGCGCGACTGCCGAAGCCGACTCCGTGTGCACCGCACCGAGACGCGCCTTAGCCCGCCTTACCTTTTCTAACACTACCACTCTAATTCTAACACAATAAGGCTCACTTTCGTTCAAAAAATACACAAGTTTGTACACAAATGATAACGTTCGTAGTTTTGTAGAGCGTACGCGCATAGAAAAGCATGTCCCCTATTGTTATTGTTACAGAGGGCGATCGGAAAAACAATGGCGCAGGCAAAAAATTAAAGGACTGATAAAGACTGGATTTACGCACGGAAATGGAATGTAGACATTTTTATGCAATAAATCACGCTAATGGATGAACAGTAGTTAGGTTTTGTTTTGGTATGACGTCAGTCAGAATTTGATTTAAAATAAACATTAGGTAAAGCTGTTTTAGAAGGAAACAATTTTTTATTTTATTTCAGTGGACAGTGAAATTATGTGTAAGTAGTTTACCTACAATATTGACAACTTTGTACAACATGTGTGATTTTAAAATATTTTTATAGAGACTCTTTACTCTGTCTACGTTGTCTAAAAGAATGTCTAAAATCGCTAATATAGAGCGACATTTTATTTTTCACTAGTGGCTCCCGGCGAACTTCGTTCCACCTACTTTTTGTTTAATTTCTCACCTTTTAGACCTTCCCTGGACTACGACAAACATTTTAAAACTAAAATCAGCTCAATCGGCCCAGCCGTTCTCGAGTTTTAGCCAGACTAACGAACGGCGATTCATTTTTATTTTTATAGATAAATTCGTAGGAAATAGCTTTTAAGCACTTGTGTTACAGATCTGACACCTGTAACACAACAAAGGTAGGTAACACAAATCTGAATTGGGTAGATACACCTAGACACTGAACAAACACAAGTGTTCATAATCATCACAGGAATGTTTGTTCAGGGTGAGGATCGAATCCACGACCTTTGGCGTTTAAGGAGGGTCACTACCAAATGCGCCATTCGGCCAATCATTACCTGCGCAATATTTTATTATTTTTGGCCTGGTATCATTGTTTTTAACATTAAATTCCTTGTAAAAAACATTTATCTTTAGTGTTTATTAACAGCTAGGTGTAGTAATCAGCGGTCGATTACTTTGACATTCATAAATGTTCTGTAACGAACACTAACCTATTTTTTTTAATTTTTAGTCCTACTTAAATAAACTTTCGACAGGCGAAGGTTGTGATCAGTCTGCAATGCCAATCTGATTGTCAAAAAGGGGTCCCTACGTATTTATAACGGCCCTAATAAAGAGAAAATGTACCCCTCGTTTTCCCCTCTAGCGAACTCTGTCATTTCCTGTCTACCGCTGGCCGTGCTTACCGACTGGGTGCTCTTTAGTCCAAAATCAGATGAACAAATACTTTAAATCTTAGGATGTATGTACAGACAGCCGAACATCAGGTTACAACAATTTGTCAAATTTCTTCAATCGAACCTTACCTTTATGTCAAACGTGTTTTGGTTCAATATCAACTGAGGAAATTTGACAGATTGTAGTAACCTGATGGACGGCTGTCTGTACATAAGTACCTACGTAACATACTCCCGGTACGCAGGTCTGTACCACTTGACTGAAGCTTTTGCAAAAAAAATCTTCAGGAGATTTTTTTTTCTTTTACAACAATTTCCACGGTCACCGTTTTCGTGCCTTTTTTGTGCTTGTCTATTTTTTCAAGTGTTACAATATTTTAAAACTCTGCGATATAAAAAGATGAAAGTTTTCAAAATTTCTGCGGTGTGTTTTGCCGAGTGAGTGAGGAAGACCCAATCGGGTGGAATGGGAGTTAAACTCGCAAGAATTACCTAGAATTAGTCCGAGGGGTTACAGGTTGGTGCCGCACTTCGGTCTAACTGCTTTTGCGGGTGTCTACTGTTGGCAATAGACACCAATGTCTTACCCCCAAAATAGGCCTATGGTACCCTCTCTTAATCGCCAAGCCCAAAACACGGCGCAGGCGCTTCCTCAGGCTAGTTTTCAGCACGGGCGCGGTATCTTAAGTAACTCCGTTCAAACCGGCCTATTCATGTCGAAGCGTATGCCCTATGGTCAAAAACGGAACTACCTACACGATGAAATAAAATTACTTTTAACATATTTGGTCAAATATCTGTTCAATCTTTGCTCGCGTTTGCACCAATCAGAATCGTTTACCTATTAACAAACTTAGCTCAAACAGATATGTTTGATCCTAACTTACAGCAGCTTCCTCGAAGCTTCGGAACTTAAAGCAGAGGTCGATAGATACCTACACCTCTGCTTTAAGTTCCTTAAAAGTAATAATTCTAGCTTGGTCGAGTCAGGATTAATTCTATTAAATACACAGGATATAGTCTGCCGCAAGAGGTGTAGTTATGACCTTGAGTGCGCAGAAACCAATTTTCATAGAAAGTCTTCTTTTTTACAAGTGCGCAAAATAACGGTCATCACTATACTTTCGTGCCTCCAGCTATACCTACTTACCTAACACAGGGTGTATATTTTTCCATCCCTTTAACTTAGGTACCTCTTCTGCCAACTATTTGTTCTACGACTTTTGAACTTTTTTCCTTTCAAAAGGACCAAGATAAGGACAAGATTTCGATACAAAAAAAGATGGCGGACATCGCAAAAGTATAGTTTTTTGTCCTTTTTTTGATAAATATCACAAGCAGATTCAGTATCACGAGAATTGGGGGCCTGGTCACGTAACCATTATTTTATACGGTCTTCTAAAAGTCAGAACGGTTAGTAGGTAGGTAATCAAGTCATCGCTACTATCTACTTATGATGGAATTAGGCTTAATCACCACGCTGCCTAATGCGGTTTGGTGATTGCAAGCCAGGGTTACGTTGCATATACCAAGCTCCCATGGGCATCGCTCTCAAACAAAAGTCCTAATAAACACTAAAATACGTCAGTTTTCATTCAATCCCTGAATAGTTTCGGGCTATTGATAAATTTTCGTTATTGAATAAAATTATACAAGAACAACAGAAAGTCTCAGAATCCACAAAACCGTTAATAACTCGGTTGTTTGCCGTTAAATGTTAAACGTGAAAGGGTTAAGGATGCTTGTTCGCCGGGCCACTAGCGCCGCCAATTTTGATAAGGCAAGTACAGTGGCGGACACATCAAGCTTTACAAAACTGTCAAATTTCTTCATTCGATTATAAAACTTATATTGTTCCACATTGAGTTCGAAATCAATTGAATAAATTTGACAGTTTTGTAAAGCTTGATGTGTCCGCCGCTGTAGGTACTTACATAATTTTACGACTAATGAATTTGAAACTGAGCGGTAACAAATTCGTATTAGGTAGGTACGAGTACCTTCTCCGGATTCTGATGGTTGTGAATGTTGTAATTGTAACGAGCTAGTGTGTGCAACATTTTACTTTATTAACTCACGACTAATCAATGGTGTACTACCGAAGTATGCTTTAAAGATCTATGTACCTACGCATAATTATAAGTTTTTCGGACACCTTGCCCACTCCGGTATTTCAGCTGGGAACTGTACCTACAATACGATGATTTTCTCCCAATTTTAATAAATTTCATATCTAATAGTGAAAAAATATTTTGAAACTTAGTACCTATATTACCTACATACAAAGCTAAATATTACTTATGAATATGTAGGGGTATTTCTGTGCACCAGATCCGACAGTCCGGTGACAGACAGGCAGACAGTGGAGTATTAGTGGTTTAGATCCTAGGATTAAAAAAGATCTAGTAAGATTCCTTATTTACTCTTTTAATAGAATAGAATAGAAAACTATTTATTCAGCAACAACTTAGGGCCAGTAACTAAACATTTTGTGCTGAAAAGGAGACCCCCAGAATAATGTCAAGATATAGAAAATGCCGAGGCGCTGGTTTTCAGAGGCACCTGTGCGAAGACAGGGGCTCTACATAAAATACCTCCAGTGATATAAATGAAACAAGAAAGATTTAGACTTTGAAATAGAAATAGAAATAGAAAAATATTTATTTGGAGCAAATAAAAAATCTTACACAAAAGGACTTAAAACTAGTAGGTGGTACTTAAATCTAATTTAAATGCTTCCAAAATGGTTACCACTCAGCTTAATGCCATTGCTTGAAAGCTAATGGCGCTGGTATTCTGTGGTACCGGGTAAATAAAAAATAAACTAAAACTACATAAAACAAGTTGTGTGAGGGCGCTACTTGAATTTCTTAGGAAAAATCTAAATATAGTATTTATAAGAATATGTGTCATTAAATAATGTTATGTGGGTATGTATTGTATAATTACTTAGATATTTTTGATGTATAATATTGACGATGAAGTAATAATGTAAATAGTAATAGGTAGGTATGTATATAAACTTAAATTCTATTTTATAAAATATGAGGGTAAAGCACAGAACGGTTGTTAATAATCTAATTGCTCATCGAGTAGAAACTTCTTTAATTTTATTTTAAATGATGTAATAGTTGGAGCGTTTCTAATCGGTGGTGGCAGATCATTCCAGCATTTCGTGGCAGCGTAGCGGAAGCTGCCACGAAATGCAACCGTTCTGTACTGTGGGCACATTAGTCGGACTGCTGCTCTGATTTGGCATTGTGCAAATTTTAATTTCTCAAATAAATAATGTGGCTTTGTATTTCTGATAACACCAAAGAGTAAGGTCGCAAAGTGGAGAGTCTGTCGGGAGGCCATTTTAATTAATTTATTACTATTCAAAAAGGGAGTTATATGATTGTAACGAGGAACTGTAAAACAGAACCTAGAGCAGGCGTTTTGGATACGTTGAATAATTTTTCGCGTGCGGGCTAGTAAACAATTTCCGAAAACAGTATCAGCGTAATTGAGTTTTGAGAGAATGAGTGACTCGCAAAGCTTCACACGTACATCGACACTAAGACAATCACGGATACGGTAGAGGATTTTTAATCTATAAAAACAGTTGCTCATGATCTCTTGGATATATTCTTCAAAACGCAAGCCACCATCCATCAGAACTCCAAGATTACGAGCTAGCGGTACCTTTTCTAAGTTCTCACTCATGATTACTACTTGGGGATCTACATCGATATTACCAATTTGGTTTTTTGTGCCAAACATCATAAATTTCGATTTCTCACGATTTAGGACGAGATGGTTTTGTTCACTCCAAACGGCTATACGATTTAGATCAGCATTTAAATTTTCTATGGCTATATTAATTGAATCAGGTTTAGAAGAATATATACTTGAAGATCATCGGCGTAAAGGTGGTATTTACAATTATGAATGGAATGGATTATGTCTGCAGTATATAAGACGAAAAGAATTGGGCCAAGTATAGAACCTTGTGGTACACCTCTAACAACTGGCAATACAGAAGAAGCTCTGATCGTTCCGTTTTCATTTCGTGTTTCAACGTATTGTGCACGACCTGTGAGGTAGCTAGTAAACCACTTAATGGCGTTTAAATCGAAGCCATAAAATACAAGTTTAGATAAAAGGAGCTCAATATTAATAGTGTCGAAAGCACGTGAAAAATCTAATAAAACTAGGATAGTACTCTCACCATCATCTTGAGATGATAAATGTTATCAACTACGTCCAACAATGCTGTAGCTGTGCTATGGCCTTTACGGAAACCAGATTGTCTTAGTGGTAACCTATTATTTATTTCAAGATAATCAGTCATCTGGGTGGCTATGGCCTTCTCAAGAATTTTGGACATCAACGGTAGGATACTGATTGGCCGTAAATCTTTATAATCACAAGGATGTGGCTTTTTGGGAATCGGCTTAACAATAGCTGTTTTCCAAATTCTTGGGTAACAACCATTTTCAATCGATTTGTTTACTATAGCAGTAACTATAGTTAAAGTACGAGGCATTGTCATAAGCAACATTTTAAGAGTAATGCCATCAGTACCTTGTGCATTTGTGGTGATGGTTTTCAAGGTATTTAAAACAATGTTTCAGAGACAGGCTTAATAGTAAAAATAGCAGGGCTATGTCTATTTAAGTTGAATTTATTTTTAAGATGGAGGTCACAGTTGTTATTACCAGGGAGATTCAAAAGGTTATTGTTAATTTGGTCAGGATTGCTTAAATGATGTGGCAGTTCAGAGTTTTTCTGTTTAAAACTAGCGACATGTCTTTTTATGTTTTTTCCATAATGTACGAGGGCTTTTTTCGAGTAAATTTATGTGGTGATTGAAAAATGCAGCTTTTTCGGTTCTGATTGCGGAATTAACAATAGCTTTTAGGTCCTTATAATACTTTTTGTGTGTATCTAATTTAGTATTTTTATAACGAGCATGCGCTTTATCACGAAGTTTTATCATTTCTTTCACGGTGTATGTGATCCATGGGTACGAATTATTTTTAACATGAATTGTTTTGATAGGTGCGTGTTTGTTAAATATATTTATTACATACTCGTTAAATTTTTCTATCATAATATTAACATCATCGTCATATGAAACTATGTCTTCCATGGCGTAGAGTTAACGTCTGCATTGAATTCTTGATCATTATATCGTTTAATGGCCTATATTTGAAAAGTTTGGGTGATTCCTTGTCCTTTTCTTATATCTAATTCACATGTAATTAGAGCATGGTTGCTAGATCAGGGATGTGATTGACGCATAACTTTGAAATTCGTGAGTTACAACATACTAGATCAATGAGAGTTTCACTTTGGATAGAACCTTAAATATCAAATCGTGGCGCTAGTAGACCGAACTACCACTCAAACTTATCTATTCATAGAGCAGCGATCGGCTGCTAAGGCGAAAGGGGAAACTTCGATTTACTTTCACAACTTTGGGAAACAAAACTTCGGGGCATTTCCAATAATATATACCTTCGAAACTGAACGATAAGTAGGGATTTCACAATAACAGGCTGGTTCCATCATTTATCGAATTTTAAATACAGGGGCGTCTTTCCCTTAGGTGCAGGGTGTGCGTTGCACACGGGCGCCGGGCGCCGCGTTCCTAGGGGCGCCCGGCGCCGCTCGCAACGGTGCCCCACTCGGCGCGCGCCCGCGCTGGCCGGCCGCCGCGCTTTGATAACCAACGTAAAAAGAACTCCAGTTTGCATAAATTTTGTGTTGCACCTGGAGCTCTTCTTATATTTGTCGTATTACAGCAAAGCAAGGCGTGCGCTCCCTTTTACTTGGGGCGCCTCTGGGTGCTGGGCGCTGCGCAGATCGCGCCAAGTCCCACAATCCAGCGGTAAGCGGCAGCTTCCTGCCTCCCTGTCTTCCCCCTGCCTCCGCATCCAGTGGAGGTGCTGGTGTGGCTGGGATTTCAGGGCCTTACTGGTAAGCCTGCGGGCTCTCTTTCCCTTCCCTGTCCTGCAAGCAGGGTACGGGTCTGCGAGGGAGTCCTGCAGGGATCTGCTGTAGCGCCTGCGTTGCAACCCAGCGGCGTGGGCGTCCATCCGGGGGGATTTTTGGTAGGCAGGGGGCGTATACGCCCCGTAGTTGGGGTGGTGAGGCCGTACTGGCGTGCCTCGCAGTTCCTGAGGCGGGACGCGGCGATAAAGGTTCGCCCTTTCACGTATTCCGCTACCGTGCCTGGATCTGCCGGGAAAAGTCGGAGAGGTTTTAGTGGGTATGCCTCTGAACGGTCTCTGATTTGCAGAGACCCAACCCAGATGAGAGCCCCACACTACTCGCGGTCTCCCAACCGACGGGTGTGCATAAAGCGGCGCGACCACCGGCGCCGACGTCTGCAACGGGCATGCTCTTTAACGGCTGCAACGCACTCGCGGTTGAACCAGAGCTCATCTTTACGACCATTAGAGACATCAGTAAATGGATTGTAGTATTCCATTCCAATACTGATCTCGTAGCTATGGCCGCTGCTCACTCCGAGGGATCCTTCCTCCAAAGCAGCTCTGCCCCCACAGGACTCCACTCCGGAACACGTGCCTTTTGGGCACTGGCTAAAGCTGTCGAGGGGAATTTTTGTCAGCCTCCTTTCCTTTCCTCCTTTACGCAGAGGTGAAGACGAGTTGGCCTCGTTTACTTGACCCATAGATGGGCGGAGTCCATCGAAAGCAAGGGGGAAGCCTGGACATTGCGAAGGCCTTTGATCAGGTCTGGCACAAAGCGCTTATCTCGAAACATCCTGCCTATGGGTCGCCGGAGAAACTATGCGAATGGGTACACAGCTTTTTCACGGGTCGTAGCATCAAGGTGGTCGTCGACGGTTCATGCTCAGACCTAAAACCCGTAAATGCTGGTGTACCCCAAGGCTGTGTGCTATCCTCCTGTATATCAATGGCATGCTACATACCAGTGGCATTCATTGCTATGCGGATGGCAGTACGGGCGATGCCTCATATTCCGGCCATGCAAGGTTTTCTCGAGCCCACGTCGATGAGTGTCGGAAGGAACTTGTGTCTGTCATTGAGAATACTCTAGATCATGGTGTCGAGTTAGGGTGACATGAATCTAGTCGAATTCAATCCCAAAAAGTTGTGTCTTTTTGGGTTTGCGCGTTTACTGTGAAAAAAAACCGCCTTTGTCGTTTCGCCTCACTTTCAGGACACTCATCTTAACGCCAAAGCGAGCATTGCGATTCTTGGCGTTGATGTTTCAAGTGACGTTCAATCTCGGGGTCATTTAGAAGAAAAGGCTACCTAAGTAAGCCTCTAAGAAACTGGGTGTCCTCGGCAGAGCAAGGTGGTACTTTACGCCATCCCACCGCCTTCAGCTCTATAAGGCGCAATTCCGGCACCACATGGAGTACCTACTGCTCCCATCTCTGGCCGGGGCACCCCAATATTAGCTCCTCCCGTTAAACCGCTTCCAACGTCGTGCAACTCGAATAGTCGGTGACGAGAATCTCACTGATCGCTTAGATTCTGTGGCACTGCGGAGAGATGTTGCATCTCTTTGTATCTTTTACCGCCTTTATCCTGGTGAGTGCTCTGAGGAAATGTTTGAGTTGATACCCGCTGCCAAATTTCACCACCGTACTACACCACGTACCTGGATAGTTGGCGATCCTCTACTGTGCGCTTTACACGACACTTTCTGCCGCGCACCTCCTCATTGTAAAATCAACTTCCCGCAGCGGTATTTTTGAACGGGTACGACATCCAACGGTCTGTTTTCAGGGAGCCCAACCAGTCGACGTGGTGGGCAAGAAACCGCGCCTGAGCGTTGTCTGCCACCTCACTCAGGTGTTCGAAGAGTCGAGTTGTCGCGGTGTCTCCTTTGTGGGGACGGTATATGCACACGTAGATTCTGCTCGTCGAGCCTAAGTCTACGCGAACGCAAAGGATGGAAACTGATGGGTCCTGAAGGCAGCAGGGCTGGAATACCTGGTTAAAATTCGCAACCAGGTTTCGCGCAGCTTCATACATTTTGAAAAGAGTGTTTTGATTTCGATTCCACTCTTTGAAACCGGTATTATTTCTGGTTAAGCTCGTAGACCGTTTAGGTTTTGATTCCGCTCCCCAAAACCTGGTTAAAACCAAAACGATTTCGCTCGCTCCGCCCATATAATGAAAAGCAACGATTAAAAACCGGTTTCCAGCCCTGCAAGGCAGTGAAGACGATCACAACAGATGTCCGCCCTGACGAAAAGGCATAGTACACCGGCCTTGCGGTGAAAGGACTCTTCCAGCACATAGCCGGGATTGTGCTGGTAACGAATCTGTAAGGGTTCCGTTATTTGCCATTTGGCTACGGAACCCTAAAAAGGAAGGGTTAATACCCACCCATTGCTACATTTTCCGTTATGATTACGTACTTACGTAGTAGGTCGTTCTAATTTCTTTTTTTTATGTGATGGGTGGCTCAGACGGAACACCTGATAGTTAACATTTACGGAATGGTTCGTGTTTTTGAAGCGTTTAAAAAAACCCGAAAAACCCGTGTTTTAATTTTCAAACCCGGGTTTTTTGTGAGTCTTAAAACCCGAAAAACCCGGGTTTTTTCGGACCGGGTAAACCCGGGCTCGATGCCCTAATTTTGACCGCGCGCTTGCTAGGGGGCGCTAGGGCAATGTTTGCACACGGGCGCCACATGAGCTAGAGACGGCCCTGTTTAAATAGGTACACAGTTTAAATATAGGGTATGGAGTTGTCTTACAATTAAAAAGTACTTTATGTTTTGTAAATACGTTTTACGTACGTAAATACGCTTGCGCAGACGAGGCATTTGTCCGCGGATGAAAGTATATGTATATGTCCCAGCCCGATCGTATAATCCGCTGTATTACATTACGCCTAGCTGTCTTCCAACACAGGGCCGTTTTGAAATGCGGCGGTTTAACCGTTAGCCGGATTGAATGCGGCTGAATAAAAAACGACCGGAATGTATTCGGCGCCATACGTCATTCAATACGGCTAGCCATTATGTAATTGTAATTTTTGCAGTTTTTAGTTCCGATTCTTAATAATCTTGGCGCTGCCAGGGTAAGGGTATTTTTTTATGTTCACCCTTTGTGTAAAAGGTTAGGTTATATATTAATGTAAAAAATAAATAATTGGGCCACCGGTATCCCCACTCAATCGACGAAACACAGCGCCGCCGCTGCTTTACACCGCGCCGGCCTACTGTGAGGCCGTGGTATTCCCGTCGAACTGGCTCATTCATGCCGATGCGTGGCTCTCCCACCATTAACGTAATTTACACGGAAATAAAATAAAACACTTTCATATAAAAGTATATCATGTAATTTCATTCCGGAACAGTATAACTAATAATTTGATAAGATTTTTCTGAGCCGTAATAATATTTATTTTGATCCCCATATATGGGGATCGCATGATCCGTGATTTAGCAAGTGTACTTAGTATACATTAGAACAATTTCCGTCCGACTTTCGAAATCTTTAGACAAAAAAATTGGACTACTTGGATAACATAGTAAAATAAAATTACATTGTGAAGGAACAAGAAAAACCTACGAACTTTATTGCTTGTGTCAATATGTAGACTTAAAAATATCACAATTTGGACACAATTTGCGCCGGATTATATTTATACAAAATTTATTCCAACATCTTACATCCTACTTAAGAAAATGAGATGCTATGACAAATAATGTAAAGTTAGTTACATATAATAATAACCACAATATACATACCAATTTAAGTAGGAACCAAATACAGATTTTTTTATTTATTTAAATTGATTTAAAAATAAGTATTATGTAAAATTAAAATTTAGTCAATGTAAATACCTCTACTCTTATGCCCGGAGTATAAGGTTAATATTTGAATGAGGTTGTATACTTCTTAGTGCACGTAACTACATATATTATTTATGCTGTCGAGAACATTTATAAACCCATATTCAAGTCTAAAAATACATTTGTTATATCTAAGGCAATGCGACAAGTCTGATTCACCCCTTTAATGTAACATGATTTCAATAAATACTTAAATAAAATATTTACATAGCGCTCATAAGATGCTACATAGACGTAACTTCAAAAATCGTGAAAATGACTTATAAGCGCCATTACATTTAAAAAGTGATATTTTTTATGATGAAACAAAGACGCATAATCATTCCTTATTTTTGGGGTAGATGGCGCGAGTTGTCTTTGTAGCTTTACCGTAAAATTGCACAATACTTGGTGCGACAGTGACCGATCAGTCAGTTGCGCGGGGGGGCCCGTTGAGTGTGGACATCGCTTGGACATAGTTCGTCGTAACTGTAAGTTATGCCATTTGTTGTATTTGTTTACTGGAGAAACAATGGCGTAACTGTATACAGGAGTGGGTACGACATGAGAGTTCAACATGAGTTTCGTCTTGTCCATGTTCATTTTGAGACCTACTTGTTGAGAGACTCTACTGAGGTCGTCGAGCATTCTGCTTAGGTCTTCCAAGGTCTCAGCCATGACTACGACATCATCGGCAAATCGAAGGTGCGTCATGTACTCGCCATTTTATATTGATGCCATGTCCACCCCATTCCAGAAGCTTAAAAATAACGTCCTCCAACAAAGTTGTGAACAGTTTCGGCGATATGACGTCACCCTGTCTCACACCTCGCTGGAGTGGTACAGGCTTAGACTTCTGGTCCTGAAGACGGACTGACATGGAGGCGTTTGCGTACAGGGACTGCAACACTTGTATGTACCGGTAGTCAATTCGGCACCTTTGGAGAGACTGAAGCACGGCCCAAATCTCGACAGAATCAAAAGTTTCCTCATAGTCCACAAACGCTAAGCACAATGGCAGATTGTACTCCTCGGACTTCTGTACAACCTGCCGCAGCGTATGAATGTGGTCTATGGTGCTAAAGCCTTTGCGGAATCCGGCTCGTTCAGGAGGCTGAAAGTCGTCCAACCTACGTGCGAGATGGTTCGTCATAACTCTCGAGAACAGCTTGTATATGTGACTCAGCAGCGTGAAGGGCCTGTAGTCCTTCAATTGGGATTTATCTCCTTTCTGAAGAAAAGCCTCACCTCGCCAGTATGCCACGCTTTGGTCGTCTTTCCCTCGATGATGACGAAGTTAAATAGCTTCTGAAGGCTTTCAGGACCGTTCGTCCACCTGCCTTCAGAAGCTCCGCTGTGACTCCGTCATCATCCGGTGCCTTGTCGTTCTTAAGCTATTTGAGAGCTATGCTAATCTCGTACAGGCTGACGTCCGGGATATCTTCGGTGTAGTGCAGGGTTAATTTGTTATTTCAGCCAATAGACGTCCCACTGCTGGACCTAGGCCTCCCCCAAAGTTCTCCACACAGATCGGTCCTGTGCCACCCGCATCCAATGGACCTCCCGCGACCTTCACCAGATCGTCGGTCCACCTGGTGGGAGGTCTGCCACGGCTGCGGCCTCCTGCGCGTGGCCTCCACTCAAGGACCTTTCCACCCCAATGGCCGTCTGTTCTCGCAATGTGCCTGCCTCATTGCCACTTCAGCCACGCTAATAATTAGTAATTTGGCCTGATTGGAAACAATTTAATTCCCAGCTACTATGCAAGATTTAATGAGGGACTTTTTAGAAGTGACGTGAAGTAAGTTTGCCAAAGCTACTTGTTACTTAATTATCTTCTGATTAACTAATATTTAAAATCGCAATTGAAAGGGCTATGCTCGGAGTATCTTTGAAGGACCGCATCAGAAATGATGTAATCCGACAGAGACCAGAGTCACCGACAAAGCCCACCGAATTAGCAAAATGAAGTGGCAGTGGGCTGGTCAAATTAGCCGCAGAAATGACCACCGTTGGAGCCATAAAGTCCTTGAGTGGAGACCGCGACTCGGCCAACGTAGTGTTGGACGCCCTGCTACAAGATGGGATGACGACATTCGAAAGTGGGCTAGATTAAGCTGGATCAGAGTGGCCGAAAATCGGGAGCGGTGGCGTGCATTGGGGGAGACCTATGTCCAGCAGTGGATGAGCGCGGGTTGCTAATGATGAAAATAGCCATTAACAAGGATTTTGCTGTAAACTCGTGATCATTGCGGGCTAACAAAGTATTTTTAATTACTACTATTATACGTATTAAGTGCAAAAGACGCATGGTCGTGCTACAAAGACACATCTGGTGGCAACTCTAAAGTTTGATAAGTTAATGTTATATTTTTTTTGGTTTTGATTTTTGTAGTCGTGTACTTTGAAATAAAAGTAATAAACGATACAAATGTTTTATTATAATAATTTGGACTCGATTAAACAGTGAAGTTACTGTCTCCAATGGAGTCCATTTGGAGAAACAGTGACGCAACTGGGGGGGTGTCATAAAAAAAACCATTTTAGAGGGCGACGAGACTCACTTTTATTTTAGCGTTTTTCCTTTTTGTTAAATACAGTATCTGAGCTATATAAACCAATATATAGGAACGTTCTAGCCCTCATCGTTTTCAGGGAATGCCTGCTAAAGACTGATTTTTTTTTTTTAAATTGCATTTTCTACAAACTTGTAAAATGTAAGTTACGTCAATGTCGCATCTTATGTGCGATAGGTAGATACGACAGTCAAACATAACATGTAAAAGTTTGTCAAATTTACAATCGATTCTCATCTTATATCACATCCCATTTGGTTCAATATATTGAGAAAAATTTGACAGATTGTAATTACCTGGCTCCTATTTCACCACGCACGGTGACAATGTTGGTTAGTGACAATTGTCAAGCGACAGGTTAAGTATTAAATTTTTATAACATATTTTCTATAGAAATACTTGATGAATTAATGGCATTTTCTTATAACTATATGTTGTGAAACAAGAATTATTGTAATTATTATTACAAGTCAACATGTTTGTATAATCGTAGGTGAATGTTGACATGTGATTGAAGCTACGTCAGATTTTCCGTGGTGCATACACGCGTACATAGTTTAAAATGGTTCGCCATGCGAGTAGTACTTATGCTTTTTAAGTATGTCAACGACAGTTGTCAGCGTGGTGAAATAGGGGTCTGATGTGTGGCTGTCACTACATTTTTTTCGATTCTAGCTATATAATGTATAATTGATAGAAGCACCTATATCATAAGGTAGGGCATGCGTGGTTATTTACAAATTACTCTTTTTTTAAATTTATTTTGTACTCTATAAAATATTATTATTTAAAAAACAGCTTCATTTACTATAAAAGTTCATTATGAATAATAC
>JABMDO010000779.1:0-22222 GCA_014851415.1 Cnaphalocrocis medinalis | reverse complement strand
AAAAAAACAAAATCTACATTTTAACCGACATACTTAATAATAAATCAATATTGTAGCAAAACTTGATACGCGACCGTCGATTTCTGCTAAAAACAAACCAGAAAAAAAGTACAAAATCATCAAGTGTGACTTCGAAAAAATCACGTCATAGTCTTGACTCGGCAAAGCTTGACTTGAATTCGCATCACTAGCTGTAATAAAAAATCCCTTAGCGATTAAGTCATAAAAACTTTCAACGTTGCACTTCAGGGCCTATAAAACTGTATACCGAACAACAGTTAGAAATAAATTAGTTGGCAAAGTAATAAAACAAATTGCCCACAATGCAATATTAACGCCTACTGCCCACAATTTTGGACCCGACTATTAGGGATCAATCTTTATAGTCATAATACAAAGATTGTTTGATTGTATGTAAATGTCTAGACTGCCTACTGCCTCTTAGGCCACAAGTCATAGGTTCGATCCCCGCCTTGGACAAACATTTGAGTGCTGAATACTTATTTGTTCGGTGTCTGGATGTAATAAGTATAAATTTCCAGTAATATACCTACATGCCTATGTTTTGTAATACTTACTCTATATTACCATCACTTACACCAAAAAGCTGTCACTGTACTTCTGTCGTCGCGTACGATGCACCATTAAAACACACCACTGCTGTTGGAACTCATTTTATTTTGTCAAGCCTTTGCCCTTATACATCCAGAAAAAAATTTTACATGCGCGATGTAACTTAGCACACCGCCATCTATTGGACGGCGTGAGAACTAATTCTAAGACTAATGAATTTGGATGGGATCTTTAACTGCGTATGTGGTACGGTTTATTTTATGATATATTAATGAAATTAAATATTTATTATTATGTCCTATATGTAGTTATGTATATTAGGCACATCACTTGCATTAAACATCCCGCCCACCAAAACGACACTGTCGTTTTCCTTTTGAAAAAAAAAAATACAACTTTCAAATAATGTACATACAATACCGCCCACCGTAAGGGCTCGCTAATGGGTTTTTATAATTAAAATCAAATATATTTTTCTTTTGATAAAAGCGTATCAAATTACACTCTCTAAATATTACAACAGTAAATTTCTAAGATACGCAAATAGTACAATAATAATATCAGAAAACATGACAAATTAATGTCTATTTTACTTAAATTTTATGAACGGTATTAGTATAGGTATAACAGTTTTAGAATCTTAACTTAACTTAAATAATGTTGCTATAACATGTATAATAACTACAATTTAACTTATCAACTAATAATCGAGATGAGAGGCTGAATCAAACATTTATTGAATCTTAAGCCTTTGGTAAATAACATAATTTATTGCATGGACGTTTAAGAGTTCCATTTTTAGTTTTGACAGTCACGACACGGGTTAGATTGTCTTTTCCAGGATGTTTTTCTATAATCTTTCCGAGTAACCATTTTGCTGGCGGTACATTATGATCTCTTACTACTACAACATCGTTAATTTCAGGCTCATTTTTTTTAGTACACCATTTATATCTTTGATTTAGAGTCACTAAATATTCGTTTGACCATTTACGCCAAAAATCATTTAACATTTTTTGAGTGAGCTTCCATCTCTGAAGGCCTATTGGACATGTGTCGGAAAAGTTTTCATCAGGTATTGTGACCAACGGTTCTCCCACCAAAAAATGTCCAGGTGTTAAGGGCATCGGATCCTCAAGATTGTCGCTTAAAAATGATACTGGACGGGAATTTAAGCATGCTTCCACTTGGGTCAAGACAGTGGTTAATTCTTCGAAGGTAAGTGTGGTATCTCCTATAACTCTTTTTAGATGCATCTTCGAGCAACGGACCGCCGATTCCCATAAGCCACCGAAGTTCGGTGCGTGTGGGGGTATGAAGTGCCACGTAGTGCCTTCCTCCGTAAGTAAATGTGCGATGTCAACAGGTAACTGGCTTTTTGCTCTGTTAAACATGTCCTTGAGCTCTTTGTCGGCACCAACAAAATTGGTGCCGTTGTCGCTGTACAGATGTTGACATTTGCCTCTGCGAGAAACGAACCTCTTGAAGGCCGCTATAAAACCGGTAGCTGTCAAATCTGAAACTGCTTCCAAGTGCACCGCCTTTGTGGCCATGCACACAAATACACAGATATAGCCTTTGTAAGCCCTTGATCCTCTTCCAGGTGAGAAGCGGACATTTATGTGACCAGTGAAGTCTACACCGGACGACCGAAATGGTTTATCAGGTGTTAATCTTACCTTGGGAAGATCTCCCATAAATTGGTTGTTATTCTGACGTGAATAACGAACGCACGTTACACATTCTCGGTAGATTTTTTTCACTTTTTCTCTTGCCTTTATAATCCAGTATTTGCTTCTTAAATAGTTCAACATAATCTGTGGTCCGCCATGTAATGTTCTGTAGTGAGCATCCCAAATAATTAGTTTACTGAGATGGGAATCGCTAGGCAGAATATAAGGGTGTTTCTTGTCTAACTGTACTGCAGCTTGATCGATTCGACCACCTACTCTTAATAATCCATCGTCATCTAGATATGGGGAAAGAGTGAGCAGTTGACTCCTCTTCTTGACGCATTTATTCACCGATTGTAAATCATGGATCTCTTCTAAAAAATAAAACTCTTGAGTTGCTTTTATACATGTTTTCAATATAGTGTTCATTTCTTCTACTGTTATTAATTTATTTATTTTATTTTTTGTTTCAAGATTTTTCAGCTGTAAGAATTTTCTGCAATATGACAATACTCTAAGCATCTTTGTTAAATTTGAAAATTGCGTCCATATAAACTCCTCCTTTGGTTGCACAGACGTTGTCAAGGCTCTGATAGGTCTCTCTTCTAGATCGGTGTCAAATTCCAGATCAGTTAGGGTAGTGTGAGATTGGTGAATCATTTTAGGTCCATGCCACCACAACTTGTACTCAAGTAATTGACTTACAGATATGCCTCTAGAGGCACAGTCAGCCGGATTGTTGTCAGTAGACACATGGTTCCATTGGCTATTATCTAGAATAGTCAAGATCTCAGACACTCTATTGCTGACAAAGGTAGTCCAGCGACTCGGCTCTCCTCGTAGCCAGGCTAAGACGACCATTGAGTCCGTCCAGGCCACTAGCCGCTCCTTGGGGACATGTAATATTTGAGCTACTTCAAATATCAACTTAGCAGCCAGGAGCGCAGCACACAACTCCATTCTTGGTATAGATATCTCCTTCTCCACTGGTGCAACCTTTGTCTTGGCTGTCACAATATTCACGTGAGTAATACCCATCTCATCTGTAGATTTAAGATAAACAACTGCCGCATACGCAGCTTGAGATGCATCAGCGAATACATGGAGCTCAATGGGATTATCTCTCTTCATTGACAACCAGCGAGGTAAGTTAATCCTTTTTATATTGTTTAGCTCTTCTCTGAATTGAATCCACTGGTTTAGAAGATCAGGTGTCAAATTATCATCCCAATTCAGACCAGACTTCCATAATTTTTGCATAAATATTTTTGCAGTGATGAGAACAGGCGCCACCCAACCCATCGGATCATATAGCCTGGCTATATCTGACAACACTTTCCGTTTCGAAATAGGCTCGTCCACGTCTGGTAAGTTGAAAGTGTACTCAAACCTATCTGTGGTCTTGTTCCAAGCAATACCTAATACCTTGATGGTATCATTAATTTTGAACATGAAAGTTTCATCTGAGTTCTGGTGGTGGCCTTCAATATGATCGAGTAGGATGGGGCTGTTACTACACCACTTTTGTAGTTGAAAACCCGCTTTACACATTAGTCGTTCCATATCCATGTATATCTCTATGGCCTCCTTCTCGGTTTCACACCCGGTTAATAAATCATCCATGTAAAAATCTTCTAAAGTGATTTTAGCTGCTAATGGATGTTGAAGCTGCTCATCTTTAGCCAGTCGCTGAATTGTCTTCACTGCCAAATATGGTGCGCAGGATGTTCCAAAGGTAAGTCGTAAGAGCTTGAAGTATTGAATAGGTTGGTCTGGATTAGGTCGCCAAACAATTCTTTGAAAATCGACGTCACTATCATTCACCACCACCTGCCTATACATTTGTACTATGTCAGCAATTATACAAAATGGATGTGTTCTCCATCGCATCAAAATGTGCCGCAGGTCCTGTTGTAGTTTTGGCCCAACCATCAATGTATCATTCAATGAAACGTGATTTACGCCTTTACAGGATGCGTCAAATACAATCCTTACCTTGGTCGTCTGTTTATCCTCTCGAATCACGGCGTGGTGGGGAAGATAAACGGCGTATGGGTCCTCGACTTTAAGTTGATCTGTGATTTCTTCCATATGTTTCTGCTCCAAATAATCAGATAAAACCTTAGCATACTCAACACGTAACATTGGGTTCTTTTTTAGTTTTCTCTCTAAATAATTAAATCTCCTCATAGCAATTTCCTTTGACTTACCATGAACACATTTTGGGTTAGATTCCCTAAATGGCAATTTTACTACATAGCGACCCTCACTATTCCTTGTTGTGGTACTTTCATAAATTTCTTCACATCTTACCTCCTCTTTAGTCAATTTCTTTTTTATCAGGTCTGGCTCCCGCTCAATCTCCCAGAATTGTTTTAACAGACTGTCCTCTTTTATTTGCAGATGGAAATTAACAACTCTTTGACTCGATTCATCCGTTTGACTTACCCTACCTGACAGAATCCAGCCCAACTGGGTGTTCTGCGCTACTGGGCTACCATGCAATGGGTGCTTAAGCAAACCGTCCAGTAAGATCTGGCTGTAAGCTTCGACTCCCAATATAACGTCTATTTTTCCTGGTACATCATATTGAGGATCCGCTAAAGGTAAGCGACTAAGGTCGGGCCAGCTGGTGATGGAAGCTTTTCTCGACGGAAGAAGTGACGTTAACGACGTTAACACAAAGGCATTAATTGAAATTGAGAAGCCTGGATTATGTAGTGACTCAATATCAAATTTAACAATGTTTTTAGTTCTCACCGAACCATCGCCTACACCTGTTACTATACCATTAACTGGTACACGATTTAGATAAAGAGATTGTACAACACTCTCTGTCACAAATGAGGCTTCGGAGCCTTGATCGATTAAGATTCGCACTGTTTGGGAGTAGCCGTTTGTGGATTTAGCTTTAACTAACGCCGTAGCTAATAACATCTTACCTTGATGCTCTTGCTTTGCAAAGTGAGCTACTACCTTCTTTTCATACTCGGATTTGTGGTGACCGCGGGTTGGGCTCGACTCGGGACCGCTAATCACCGTGGGAGCCTCTGTAGGCTCCGGTTGTGGACGTCTCTCGATGTGCAGCAGGGTGTGATGTCTTCTGCCACAACGTCGGCAACATGTTGACTGGTGGCAGGCTTTCACATTGTGACTAGATGAGAAACAATTGAAGCAAAGTCCCTTGGTTTGTATGAACTCAGATCTCTCTTCGGGGGACTTGGCTCCGAATTGTTTGCATTGGTATAAAAGGTGGTGACTGGAGCAAAACACGCAGACTTTATGACTTTCTTTTTTATCTTCTAGTACAGTGGAGTGAAATGTTTTTTGCTTCGTAAATTGTTGTTTGGTATTCATATTTGGTGTCGATTTCACAACTTGTCTCGTTCCACTTAACATTTCTAAGGTTCTAAATCTCGTTTCTAAAAATCTCACAAGTTGATCCCACGTTGGAAAGCTATCCGACGTTTCACGACTGACTTCCATCTCCCATTGCTTTCTTGATTCATAGTCAAGTTTGGAAACGATCAAATGACAAATGATGACATCCCATGATTTAGTGTCGATTCCTAAATTCATTAAGGACTTTAAACAGGCTGATGTTATATCCAGCATCTCTTTAATTGCAGGAGCAGATTCTGATGTCAAAGATTTCTGAGCAAATAAACGTTTCAGGATCTCGTTTGCATTGTACCTTTTATTGCTGTACCGGCGTACTAGCTTTCCCCAAGCCTCGTCGTAATTGGTATCTGTGGTATCGAATCCTTTTAATAAGTTTTCAGGTTCGCCCTTTAAACTGCTTTTTAAATAATGCAGCTTCTGAACTTGACTCAGACTAGTATTCTTGTGAATGAGCGAATTAAACATATCATGGAAACTCTGCCATTCCTCATAGTTCCCACCAAACGTTGGCAATTGTATTTGCGGCAATTTTACATCGACATGTGAAGGAACATTAGGCGCATTGTCACTTGAGGAACCGTACTCCTTGGTCGAAACGACCTTGCCTTTCTTTAAATCAGAAAGGATTCTTATTTTGCAATCGGTATAAACCTCTTCAGCGTATCCAAACCAATCTTCAGCAAAATACGGTACGTTTTCTCTTTTGCTTCTGGGCACAGCAATAACGACACTGTAATGGTTGTCAGTAAATTTTCTCCACAGCGTTTCCAAGTCCTCAAGTTTGATTTGTATGTAAGATGGGGTCAATTTTTCTTTGTTGGTTTTTTTATAATTGGTAAAAGCTCTTTTTATTTGATTGCTGATCTCTTCCTGTAGAGTAATTAAATCTTCCATTTTGATCTTCAAAAGAAACGTTCGTTGTAGATAGTCAACACAATAAGACTAAGTGTCTTGATTAATATGGAAAAATTTTGCAAGTCCAAGTTTCATACAAATCCTTTCGAATTTTTTCTAAGTCCTTCACTACAATCCGAAAAAAATTACAAGTCCCAACTCCAATATAAATTTTGTTAAAATTTTTCTAAGTCCTTGACGAACAACGAAAATTTTACAAGTCTTTGCTCAATACAATTTGTAACGAAATTATTCTAAGTGTTTTTGCAATGGAATACCGCACTGAGATTTTTCTATGTCACTGTGTGTTCACTTCACTTAGTCACTTTGAGGTTCCACTGTACTCACGAATTTTACAAGTCCTTTTCTCCTTTTCCCGGGTTTCGGCACCAGATGTCGTCGCGTACGATGCACCATTAAAACACACCACTGCTGTTGGAACTCATTTTATTTTGTCAAGCCTTTGCCCTTATACATCCAGAAAAAAATTTTACATGCGCGATGTAACTTAGCACACCGCCATCTATTGGACGGCGTGAGAACTAATTCTAAGACTAATGAATTTGGATGGGATCTTTAACTGCGTATGTGGTACGGTTTATTTTATGATATATTAATGAAATTAAATATTTATTATTATGTCCTATATGTAGTTATGTATATTAGGCACATCACTTGCATTAAACATAATAGATTTTACGATGTGGTTTTACTTAAGGTTTTTTATACCTACGTACGCAGGTTTCATTGGGTTTGTTTTTATTTAAAATAACTTGTCATCGTTCAAATTGCTAAAATATTTTTTCATTTGAAGATTATTAAAGATACTGGAGTCGGACAATGATAGGTATATCGTATCGCACAGACGCGGAGCCCGCGCGCATTGACCGGTCGGCGGCGCTGCCGGAGCTGTTCGAGGGCGCGACGTTCACGCTGGACGCGAGCGTGGCGCGGCAGGCGGCGCGGCTGGCGCGCTACGTGCGCGCGTACGGCGGCCTGCTGCTCGAGGTACGTTTAACAAACTTCGTATGTGCTAAGTATTATAATTTTATTGTTAATGCACGCGAAGGAGACTCGGATAAAGTTTTTGTCGATAATCGCGTTCCTGTAGAGCTTTAATTTTGAATGACCACCGAATCGTGTCGTTTCGTCGTTGTCGTAGGAGTCGCAGCTGGAGCCGGACAGCAGCGTGGACTACGTGGTGAGCGCGGCGTGGTCGGGTGCGGCGCGCGCGTGCGTGCGGCCGGCGTGGCTGTGGCGCTGCCACGCGGCGCGCGCGCGGTGCGACGTCGACGCGTACCTGCTGGCGCCCGGGGACTGAGCGGATTGTCCGAACCAAATCTTGATGTGACGCATCCTCGCCACATATTTTGGCGAGAAAACTGAATCCCGCGAGTGATTTAATTTAAAATAAGGAATCATTGACTAGTGAAATTTGTGATACTCGGCTTGTAAGCTATGTTTTTTTGTATAAACAACATTTTTATATAATATTTTTAAGTTGTAATAAAATATTTTGATTTTGAAATCACTTTATTTATAAAATAAAACGTGGCTACGAGTAGACCCACTAGTGTGACTTGCACTTATCACTGTGATCGAATCGTATTGATGATTGGCGCTCGACGAGTAATTGATCGAATGCAATATAGTACGGAACGGAAGACGGCAGGGCGGTGCGACTACGTCGAGGTGAGGAGCGTTAATTTCTCGTTCAGTTGTAGCTGTGTTTTGATCAGTTGGGCCAGTGTGACAACCTGCAAATAGAAATTTAAATTTGATTAAAATCAACAGAACTAATATTTTTAAATAAGAATTATAATATGTTAAAGATTGCTGAAATTAATTAATGGTCAAATGATGGAATCAATACAATAAGTACAAAAATCAACTGCCCATTCCACAAACAATACTATAAAGGTATGTATTTACATGCTCGTTTCTTATAGAATACATAAAATATACTGTGACAAAATAGGAGGAAAAGTATGAGGTGTTTGCGTATGGGTGTCGGGACGCACCATGAGCAGGTCCTTGACGCTGGAGGCGAAGGCGTCGGCGAAGGTGTCGGCGGCGAGGTTGGGCAGCGAGTTGACCAGCTCCAGCAGCTGGCGGCCCGCCGCGTTGTTGCCCGCCACGCGCTCCGCCAGCACGTCCTCCACGTACGCCATCACCTGCGCGCAGCCGGCACACACACTTACTACTCGTCTACATCACCTACACTACGATCGATCAATGCGCCACACGACTCACACCCCCCGGCTAATCTCCTATCAAAGCTTCTAGCACACAAACTGGCTTGGTATCGCACCGGAAGAGCTAGCATGAACATTTTAAAGAAAGATGTTTACGGAGCGCTCATGTTACGAGCGCTATCCTATAATACAGCACGATAGATACAGTACAACATTAATAAGATTTTTTTCGCAAATAAAATATCAAAACAGTGCTATTCTATTCGATCTGAACCAGTTGTTTGACGCCATCTTTGTTTTGATGAACATTAACGCCGCAGTGGAAAAAAAATGAACTAAATTACAATCAGCTGACTGATTTTACATCCGCTATGTTCAAAGAGCTATGTTATAATACGCTAATTTGTAGGACGTTGAATGAGGCTTGTTCATTCAACGTTCGGTCTAGTCATTCAATTAAACGTCGCTATTCAATAAACGCGCTCCAATCAAATAGCTGTTTCAACCAGATGACTGCGACATATACACTACAATTTCTTAATTCGTGCTAGGCCGGTCTGCTCACTGAACTGGCCAGTACCTTAAATAAATTGACGCTTAAACAGCGGCAGAGTGTGAAAGACAACACGCGTTCGCCCTGGTCTGCCCGCGAGGTGCGCATACCTGGTCCAGCAGCGAGGAGAGCTTGGCGGCGGCCTCGGTCACCTGCGCCAGGTCCAGCACGGGCTGCACCTGCCGCGAGCGCCCGCCCGGGCCCATCGTCTTCTGGCACAGCTGCAGACCTACGATCTGAAATTTTTGTTGCAGAGACTTCATGTGACAATGTAAAAAACAACACTAGGTTATATACTTTGTTCAGTTGTCATGAAATACACCTATGGTAAATCTAGGCTTATTTACACTTACAGATTTCACTATTGAAAGGAAATCTTAATCTGTGATGATGTCACAATCCAGACTATCACACCGATCGACCTGGTCTCGAACTAGTTTGATCGGTGTGCCCTAGGGCAACCCCTGTACTATGAGTACCAGATGACGATATTTTATCTCGAAGGATTGTTTCTTTTGGGTAGATCAATGAACCTGGAAAACTAAACGGTTCGGTAGTGGGAGTAGTGAGAGTAAGTGCGAGCGGAGTGCGGACCGACCTCGGGCTCGTAGCTGGTGAGCGAGACGTCGATGGGCGTGAACATGCAGCCCTGCTTGCCGCGCGGCACGCCCAGCGCCACGCACACGTAGGCGCGCAGCCCCATGCGCGCGCCCGCCAGCGACGTGTCCAGCGTCACGTGCACGGGCTCGCGGCACTCGCGCGAGTAGTACTCGTGGATCACCGACGAGTGGTTCGTCACCTCGTTGCCCGTCGCCCACCAACCTGGAACCGGTCACAACCGCTGGAATCTAATTCGTTGAAAGAGAGCCAATTAGAAATTCAAAGGCTAAACTCTCGACGAGCTGTTGAGATTTTATTGTGAGTGTGAATATAACCCATATTTTAAAAACAAAAATAGAGTAACTGAATGATTATTCTGGAATAAATGATGCTTTGGAACATGCGCTTAATCTTAAATGGAGATGGGCAGGCCATATCTTGCGCTACAAAGACAAACGTTGGACGAACCACACAACAGCATGGCAGGGACTAGAGGAAAAAACTATGACAAGACGACATTGTGGCTGTGGCCAGCAAAAACTTGGAAAAGGAACCAGAAAACAAAGAAAGGTGGAAAGAAATGCAGGTGGCTTTCACCCAGTCAGGGACTAAGGAACCACTAAAAAATGGTTGCCATCGCCAAATATTAGTAGGATGACTTTTTTTTGTAGCAACATCTGTATTTACGATCTAATTTACTTTGGTTTAGTAGTTCCCAGTTTCATAAAGAATATTGTACTTAGTCCTATGTGATATCATAAAGACAAAATAAAGGTTTTTTTTTCTTCAAATCAAATCTGAGGAGTAAAAACTGTGGTATAAAATGATTTTGGATGCTTTTTTTTTAAATTGGCCCTTGCCTAATTGATTTCACTACAGAACAAAGTAAATGTACTCACTTTTGATCACACAGACCTCCATTTACAACTCAGGAATTAAGTAAACTACCTACTTATTCATAGTTATAGCAAGTTATCCTATCTTAATTGGACGTAGATTATAGTCTGTTTCAATTATGATGTCCCTCTGGACATTTTCGAAGAACGTAACTCTGCATGTTACGTGTACGTAACGCGCGAGATCTATAGATCAAATCAAATATTATATCTTTTGTACTTGGTAGTAAATCGTCATTAGGAAATATACAATTATACAAAAATACCCTACAATTATAGTCTGTTTCAATACATTCAATTATGAAGTCCCTTTTTGTATTTGGTTGTTAATCGTCATTTGAAAATTATACAATAATCCAAAAACATCCTACAATTGATTCACAAGCAAAATTAACATATTGTTTTTGAATATAATGCTCAAATAATGTAAACTTCAAAATAAAACAATAGTTTATTTTTGCGCGATTGCGGTTACGTACTATGGTTTGTGATTGACTTTTGAACATAGTGACGCACCTCAAGTATTCGGCATGTTCCCAGAGATACAAAATTCTATATTTGCCGATTTTAAAAAAATCGTGTTCATTAATCATCATCTGCCATTTTAAGTGTCACTTCAATCACTACGAGGAGAGTGCAGAAAAGCCTACGACTAAGTCTGCAGCATGAAACATAGCGATGACCTTGAGTGCGCAGAAACCAATTTTAGTAGAAATTCATCTGTTCTACAAGTGCGCAAACTAACGGTCATCGCTATTGTTAGATGCCGCGGATTATACAATAAGACGTACGTGTTTTTCTTAAGTTAGTTTGTTGTTTTGTTGTTGAGTGTCGTTTATTGTTTTGTTTGTAATGCCAAATAAAGTCTAAAAGTGTTCTTTCGACAATCTCTAAAAAACCTTAGTTGTTGAAAGTTACTTTGATTAAAATTGGTTACAAATCGATAATCGATGCCGCTGAATATCGATTTCTAAGAGTACTTCCTTAGTACTGAACTTTTGACATCTTTCCAAAGGGACATCATAATTGAAATAGACTATAGTAAAAACGTTCCAACCCACAACATGTCCAAAATTGAGTTAAGTACACCATTATGATCAGTGAACATAGTACTACCATCTAGCGAAATGACTCTGTTCTAGCTTGTTTGTGTACACAGATACAGCTATGGTGGTCCAACCCACACATATGACAGGTGTCATTTTGAAAAACTCAGTAATGTTCCAACCAGTTTGAAACATTTTGTCCTTTAGTTTTTATAAGACATGCGTTTATTTCAATTTTAGCTTAAAATGAAATAAGCCATTTGAAACGTTTTTGATAATAATAAAATGTTGATATCTTTTAGTTTACCTTACCACGAAAATGATTTAAGCGGCCTGGAACGTTTTTGAAAAATTCAAAGGGAATATTTATTGTTTAAATCTAAATCATAAAAACGATCTAAACATCCTGGAGCGTTTTAAAGAATTTAATAAGAATGTTTAAAGCTATTTTATAAGAATGATCTAAGAAAGCAGCCGTTATTTTTTAAATAATATTCCTTTCCGTCACCCTGCTCTGTACCCTCATGGGGACAAAACGGAATAAAAAGTTTCATCTGTCCCCCCTTTAGCGACAAGGAGACGGTTGAAATTTATTGGATTGCTTGACAGTTCCATCTGTCTCCGTATTTCTAATAAGGGGACAGATGGAACTTTTTATTTCTTGTTTGTCCCCCATAAAATTTAATGTATAGATATAATACTATATTATTATATATTTATGTACGAGTAGCATACACAACATACATAGCATTAAATAAAAGACAATGGTTTGGTTATTTAATCAAGTGTATGTATTTGAGCAAATAAATAAAAAAATCTTAATTCACTAATAATATAATATAATGAATGTTTCTTTGACTTTCTCACCTTTCATACACATAAAATGAATAGTAGATATTGTACATACAATCAGTTTTCTAATATTGATCAGTCTTAAAACAACATAATTACATTATAACGATTACTTACTTTACTAATTATCATAATCATCATTTAAGCCAATAGACGTCCACTGCTAGACATAGTTCTCCACACAGACCGGTTCTATGCCACTCGCAACCAAGGGACTCCCGCGACCTTCACTAGATCGTTGGTCCACCTGGAGGGAGGCCTGCCACGGCTGCGGCCTCCTGCGCGCGGCCTCCAATCAAAGATCTTTATGGTAAATGGCCGAAATATGCTGCGTAGCGTCCCAAACGCTGCCAACGCTCCCAGCCGAGCTGCATTCGCCGATCGATCTCTTTTTCGAAGTTTGACTTACCAAGTTGCATTTTTTGTCCGACTTAAATATATTCGTCTAAATTCCAGTGTAGAGCTAACAACTTTTACAGGAGTGGGTATGACATGAGAGTTCAAGATAACGTTCTTCTTGTCCATGTTCATTTTGAGACCCACTTGTTGAGAGATTCGACTGCGGTCGTCGAGCATTGTGCTTAGGTCTTCCAAGGTCTCAGCCATGACTACGATATCATCGACAAATCGAAGGTGCGTCATGTACTCGCCATTTATATTGATGCCAAGTCCATTCTATTCCAGAAGTTTAAAAACGTCCTACAACAAAGTTGTGAACAGTTCGGGGATATAACGTCACTCTGTCTCACACCTCCCTGGAGTGGTATGGGCTTAGACTTCTGGTCCTGAAGACGAACTGACATGGAGGCATTTGCGTTTGCGGACTGAAACACTTGTATGTACCGGTAGTCTATTCGGCACCTTTGGAGAGCTAAGCATAATGGTAGATATACTCTTCGGTCTTCTGTACAAGTTGAATGTGGTGTATCCATGGCGCTAAAGCCTTTCCAGAATCCGGCTTGTCCCGGAGGCTTGAAGTCATCAAACTTACGTGCGGGCTTCCGATCCCTCAAGAATTGCGTGGCTCAAGTGGTAATGGGCAAGGTAAATTGCGAGGAGAATAGACGGCCGTTGGGGTGGAAAGGTCTTTGATTGGAGGCCGCGTGCAGGCGGTCGCAACCGTGGCAGGCCTCCCTCCAGGTGGACCGACGATCTAGGGAAGACCTCGGGAGTCCCTTGGATGTGGGTGACACCTGTGCCACCCACATCCAAGGGACTCCCGAAGGAACGATCTAGGTATGTGGAGAATGTTGGGGGAGGCCTGTGTCTAGCAGATTGGCTGAAATTATGATTATGATGATTGGTAAAGTAGCTAATTGTTGTATGTAATTATCTTGTATTAAGACTGATTATCAATATTGGAAGACTGATTGCCATTATCTACCTACTGTGATTTATTTTACAAGTATGTGTGTGACCGATGATAAAAACAAAGAAGAGAATTAAGAAATTTTGTTTTTTTGTTCAAATACACTTGGTTATATACCCAAAGCACTATCTTTTACTTAATGTAATGTTGTATAAACTACATAAAACATATAGTATTATTTGTATACATAAAGTGTTATGGGGGACACCAAGAAATAAAAAGTTCCATCTGTCCCTGTATCTCTAATAAGGGGACAAATTGAACTTTTTATTCCGTTCTGTCCCCATGAGGGGACAGTGCAGGGAGACGGAAAGGAATAATCCCGGCTCCTGACTTCGATATCGAAACTACAGAATAACTATACATTTTTAATATTCTAATTTGATTAAATACTGTCTGAATAATATGTTTTTTTATTAAATCTCTTTATTTTGTTATTTTGAAACGTTTTTGCTAAATATGTAACGAAACGACTTCCAAGGAAATCACGATTAATTAAAAACGTTCCAAGTCTAAAATCACGTTTTTTTTAATTAAAAAAATAAAAATTGAATGTTTTATTAATGTAAAAAAAAGGTATTAATATTATATTTTGGATCATCAATGACCCAACTTAAAATATTTCGCTACCACAGAAGACTACTCAATTTAACTTTAAAACGTTATTACTCAAAACAAGCATTTTGTGGGTTGGAACGTTTTTATTAATCTACGTCCAATTATAATTAAGTAAATAATGCACACTTAAATAAATCCTTTATATATATTCAAGTCTGATTTATGTGAAAGGTTGTGGATTTACCTATCTGAAGAGAAGTTTAAGCCTTCTTTTCAGATAGATACTGTATGTACAGTATTATTTACTACAATAGCCTAATAAATTATACATACACTCATTGATGTTGGAAATACAACACTTATTTTTTTAAATCCAACATAAGTGACATCTCCATAATGTTCGGAGGATATAAATAATTTATCTTAAATAGGAAAACCCTTGCATAATATAGAAATAACAATTAATTATGACAGGGGTATAATAAGTAACAGTTGTACTTACCAACAATATTTTCTGAAGCATTAACCCTTCGGTTGAGCTCATACACATCCATAGCATAGTTGAGCTCGGCCTCGACTTGGTCCGCGTGCTCCTTGTGAGGCACGCAGAAGCAGTTCGTCACTTCCACCACCCCTTGTCCGACGTGCCTGCAGGAAACAAGGCATTCAGAATCATAACCTCAAAACACGTATTCGACACTTACATCGCAGCACTTTATTCACTTGGTAATTAAGTTTTTTACACTCCTGCAGCTAAAGAGTACGGGCGGAAGGGTAAAAAGATGAATTAAATACTAAAACACACCTATTATTTCAAAATTACCCCCGTGACGTCGGCATGAACTTTATATTGTTTTTGTAACTTGCGTCCAATCGGAATAAAACTTCTACAAAGATTTACTTACCCAATAAAGTACCGATAACTCGATGCGAATCAGCATTTCGACGCTCATATGCATCAACAATTTGAAATAAAACCACTGGGTGCACCTTGACAACTAAATTGAGCGCCATTTTGGTTTTGAAAGACCGACATAATAGTGTTGTTGCAAGTACGATAGTGCGAATCGAAACTATGGATGTGTCAAAGTCAAATTGTTTATTGTGCGTGATTTATTAGGTGTTGACAAGTATGGTTTTTTATGAGATTAAACTAAAAAGCTTAGAATATAATAGGGTGATCGAGACAGTGATTGCCCACTTAAGAAAATTATGCAAAGTTTTATGTCTATTAAATCCTTTATTTTAACAATTGGGTAGCAGTATGCGACTTTTATATAACATTGGTAGTTTAGCTTTGAGATAAGTTAGCAACAATTCAAATATCTAAAGAATATTTGTAAATATAACGTTTTGCAAAAAAAAAACTTAAAATTTGTACTGAAAATTCAGTGATTGCCCACCCCCTATAAATACTAAATGGAATGTTTTTATACCATGATAACTGCTTCAAATGATACATCAAAGCTTTAACTAGCTCGTTGTTTAGCTTTCACATTCAAAAAATAAAATAAAAGTGACACAATCATTAAAACTACTAAGCGTATCCGATTCTCCTAAGGAATTCGAGTTTTTTGAAAAGACGAATACCTGCTGTGCAAAAACAGCCATATAACATATATTTTTTGAAATGTTGACAAATTCTTATTTAGAATTCTGATAAAGCCGTGGTCGTCAAACTGCGGCCCGCGGGCCGCATGCGGCCCGCCGACGTTATTTGTGCGGCCCGCGATATAGTAGATTTATTTAATTACTAGTCAACTACATATTCGTATTTATCAGAAATCAGTTTAGTACGCATATACTGCGGCCCGGGCCCTGATATGTGGCCCTAGAAGAGTAAAGTGTGACGACCGCTGTGATAAAGAGTACTCTAGTGTTATTTCACGGATTTAATTCAAAACTACTCTTTTGAAAATATGTTAAAATCTACGTTAACCTTAAACCTGGCAATCACTGTAGCCTGGGCAATCACTGTCTCGGTTTCCCTAAATAGAATAAAGTGCGCCATAAAAATAAAAAGCAATACTCGGCAGGTGTAAACAGCAAATTAATAAAAGCGCCAGTACTCCGCACGAAAATCGGCATTGCTTTTTAAAAAAAACATAGGTAATGTGTAGTAGTAAACGAATATTTATCCTTCCAGATTTTGGCGTGGAGATAAGGCCTAAATATTAAATAGCATTTCGTATTACTCACTTATAAATAGTAGGATAGTGAGATAGATTCCAATGACAAATAAAATTATGTGAATTTACTTATTATACCATAATAAGAATGTCTAGTAATTCGTAATTTCATAGGCTATTGATAATTCGTCGTTTTTAACTTATTTAAAGAAAGAAAAACCATAAGAAAAACGTATTTCAAATATTTGTTAACAGTTCAGTTCATATTGTAACAAATCGACAACAATTGCGTACATCACTAAATAGGTGTTTTTTTTATAAAAGGAAGCAAAGATATACTTTCATATGAGTCCTAAAATTAAAACAATTCGAAATAGTATAAATTAGTTAATATGTATATAAGTTGCTATAAAATAAAATTCTAAGGGTGCCTGCCACTCTGTTATTTGCTACGAACTTCATATGCAACACAATATATACTCCGGAAGAAAGCAATGAGTTAGGAAACATACAAGGTGTACTACCCGTGCGGATAAACGCTGGGATCAGAAATGGCGGCGCAACTATTCACCTCTCGCTCGCACACTATTTGCGTCTATACTCGCACACGTGGGTACAGACTGACAAAAAAAAAGCTGCGTTTTAATAAAAAATTGTGAGCTAGTTTCCGTGGTTTTGAACCTTTCGTTAGTCTTGTCATATTTTGTTAGAAAGGTACGTTATTCCTCATTACTATAGGCTATGTATGTATGTATGTGTTCTGGTATGCAGTGGGTGGTGGTATGTGAAAGGTCGAGTACCACCTGGACTCTTGGATGATTTTTTAAGAGCACCTACTTAAGAATAAATTGCAAAGAATATAAAAAAGTAACAAAAATTAAATTGTTTATCATTAAATAACTTATAATAAAATTATTTATTGTAGATTCATATTTTTATTTTAATAATTTGCCACATACATAGGTAAGTGTTTTTATTAAAAAATAAATAAATTATAATTTTGATCTGAGTTCGAAAACAAAGCTTTATAATTATTATTTATTTAAATTTAAAAAAAGGCCAGATATTTTTAAGTATAAAAATAAATAGTAAAATTAATATTGATTGATCTGGCTTAAAAATAAATGAATTAGGTATTTTTTTAAAGTTAATGTTAGCTACATATATACTAATAGGGCAGGAAATAAATATGTGGACTCTAGATGTTAACATACACGTTGATTTCAAGATTAATTGATTTCATTTATTAGCTTTTTAACACATTCCTCGCCAGTTTTATTTAATTTACAAAAACATAAATCCATACTTCCATACTAATATTATAAATGCGAAAGTAACTCTGTCTGTCTGTCTGTTACTCTTTCACGCCAAAACTACTGAACGGATTTAAATGAAATTTGGTATACAGATGGTCTAGACCCTGAGAAAGGACATAGGCTACTTTTTATTGCGAAAAAGGGGTTGTAAGGGGTTAAAAGTGGGGTAAAAAGTTACTTTTCCACGCGGACGAAGTCGCGGGCGGCCGCTAGTATTACATAAAGAAACTTGTCCTTTTAAATTCCATGTTATATAGCCAGGAAAATAGAAATACTTTAACCGAATACTCTAACCGAATACCAGCACTAAAACCGAATAATTCGGCCGAATACGAATAGTGAAAAAAGTGCCGAATATGCCGAATACCGAATACCAACCGAATATTCGGCGCATCTCTAGTACCTACCTACACATGCTTGACAAATATTTAGTAACTTCAAAGACATACTAGATTTTGTAATGTTTTATTTAACAATAACATTGAAATAACACAATTGCACACATTTCATTCGGCTACCTGTTGCAAGACAAAGAATATTTAAGTCACTGCTTAGGCGAACTTATGAACAAAACATAGGGTTTCCAGAACAGTGGCTAGTTAAACATTTTGTTTTTGTGTTCACGGTATTGTGAACCCAGGTGCCTGCAATACGAGAGCCCTACAAACTGTACTACATACACGCAACAAGTCAGAGTATGTTATAATAATTCAAGTCAAGCCACTTGTTACACTGATCAGAACTAAAAATTTGCTAAGAACTAAATAAATCTAATCTAAAGATTGTTTGTTACCATATTTACACAGAGACCCACAGCCTATTAGGGATATGAGGTATCATTAATTTGTCCTATTTAGGAGAAGGTGTGGTGTGAATGCGAATACCATGCATTTCTGCTATCTCACTCTTTAGGGACTCAGTCACTAGGCGATGTTGTTTAACAGTTGAGAGTCCTACAAATTCTTTAGCTTCTACACTGATCTGAAAATAAAAACAATAAATTAATCAATTATATAGTGAACACAGGTATGTATTTAACAGGTAACATGTAAAATGTTGATGAATAGATATATACCTCAAACATAGCACCACAGCCACCTGAGATGTCCTGCACGCTGAGGTAGGTGATGCCGGGCAGCGAGCGCTTCAGCACAGTGGACAGCTGCTCCTCCTTGGACTCGCAGTTGCGCTCGAAAGCGCTGCCCCCCGTGCCCGCCTGTCCGCCAGTACTCCCACCCACTGCGCGGTACTTCACAATAGAATCAGTTAATAAAATATCTAATAAAATAAAGCTCAAAAGCCTTGGAATGATAAGGTATGTACCTAAGTAACTTACCAAACGATTCCTAACCGGCTCTAAAGATCGAAAGAATTGTCTAAACATAGTGAAATTTTCGCAACTAGATAACCAATTGATAAGTAAAACAACTGAGTTTTAGAACATATTTCATAACGTTTTAGTTGATAAATTAGGGAAAAACATCACATATTATTTTAAGATTTTTATTCCTTTTTTACATAACCTCTTTTTAGCTAATTTCTTGACGTTGACATTGACATAATGACATTATAGGTACATACGTTTCATTTTACTGAGTTAATTTATTTATAACGTAACGCATGCAGAAATGTGTAAGTAATGCTTGTATAATTTGTATTGTATGGGTACAGCCACGAGCGAAGGTGTACTTAAAATGCTACTTAAATCATCTGCTAAGATGCAAATAGCCTATTATATATGGGTGCACGCACGCCCTCGGCCACTTTGATTTTGGGGAGAACGAACATTGCAGAATTTTCAGATTTTTATTTTCTATGCGGAAAACACGAGTCATCCTGACCTGACAACACTGTAGTGGTAGAATGAGTGGTAGTCAATGAGTTATAAATATAGAGCAGAAATACCTACAAAAAAAACGTGCCGGTTTAGAACATAAAATGGCGGACTGACAGCTATTTTAGTGCTGCTCTGTTGATAATGCTTTATCGATATCATAATTTGTCAAGTCGATACTGACTGGGGGTCTAATTTGAAGTGAAACGCAAATAAAGCACTGAGTATTGAAGTAATTTTGAGACTCAACCAAACGATTGAGAACGTCATTTCGTAATTTGAAGTGACCATTCTTTCGTTTGAGACCGATGGAAGTTGTGTTGACAGAACTCGTCTCAAATCCTAATTTGAAAGCCTAAAATGACATTCGTAAAATTGATTGATTAGAAGCTTAAGTTACTGGTTAAATGAAAATCAAAGTATAAATAGATAGGTACTCTTTATTGCACAAAGTTTACAAGTCTTCTTGAAGTAGGTAATAATTATGCTCTTAATATGTAATAGATAATATAGATCTTTTTATTGCAAAATTAAACTTAACTAGTGTTGCGGCAACACCAGGATCATAGCGGCAACACCAGGATCATAGAACCAATCATTCCAATCAACGAATTTTATCGCGTGATATGCGTCCGCTCTCATTGGTGCTTCATAACGTGATATCGCACAAGAGGACCAATGGGAGGCGCCGATGACGTCGCGGAAATCGACTCAACGGACATCCGGATCGCCAGTGCATACAAGGAACACCTAACGCGCACATCTAATTCGTAATTTTAATTATTTTAATAGTTTGGTCTGTGACCGCTAAATAAGTATTTCTTTACTCTCTAATACCGAGTTTTCTTTCCTCCACCTCGTCCACTACAACTAGGTATACAGATATGTATTCAATTTACAATTATGGTGGTAGTAGGTAGTAGAGCTTGTAGTGATATTATCTTCATGAGTTCAGTTCGTCGCAGTTTGTAGAAAGAGATCTGTAAGTAATAAAATTATGGTATTATTGATAAGATTATAATGATATTATCTACTCTTAATAATAGAGGTAGGGCAATGGTAGCTCAGTGAATAAAAACGGGAGGTCGTAGCAGTAGGTATGTAATACCGGTATCATTAATAACAATCTCAAATTGACGAGTTTACGATATGTGATCAAAATCAAATTATTACAATACTCCCCAAAGTGAAATTCATCGCTTAGCATAAAAGGTTTATCTTCATCGTAAAATATTATCGATGTTTTTACTACACCCTAGTATAAAACTCACGAATTTTTATAACATAAAAATATTCAAAATGAAGCATAATCGTGGACTGAAAACACACGGATAGAATCACACGGGGAAACAAAAGTGTAAAACATTCAAAGTTTCTATAATATAATGAACATTTTATAATAATTAGAAAAAAATATAACATAGCGGTGCAATGTTAATCTTTGCTGATTTTCGCTTTTCCTTGAAGCCACATCCTATAACACTACACTTGGGCATAATGATTAAATGTTTCTTCAATATCCTGTGTAATGTGGACAACGAGTTCTCAAAAGAAAAGAAAATTATTAGTTATTTTTGTCGGAAGAAACGGTGAGTTGACACTTCATGTACTTCAGAAAACTGTAACTAAACATGGCTTTTTGGCCGCATTAGGCATTAACGTGGTTGTCAAATGACAATTTTTCCGATTATAGAGCTGAATGAAATAGTGTCATCTCTTTCCACTTATGAAATCAAGGCTGAGTTAGATAGAGAGAACAATAGTTTTGAGAACTCCACGTCGACATGCATGGTATTTGTATAACTGATTTCTGTATAGGACAATAGGCCCGGTCCATATATATAAGTCAATGGTGGTAGTCATGTAAAATTGTCATTACAATTTTGACGTTTTGTGAAGTGTCAAACGCGGCGTGAGCAACACGTGTGTTTTTTTTTTGTGTTTTTCTGTAAATATGCTTGAAAATTGAATAAAAATGCCACCATTCCGTGCTGGTTTATTAAAAAGAAAGATACTATCAGAGGACCTGAAAAGTTCCTCTTCGAAAGATGAGACAGTAAGTACTTTCTTCGAAATCTGGAAATAGTCTTTAACGGGTAAATGGATTAAATTTTAACCTATTTTTTATTTCAAACTCCCAGGAGAGCACGCTAGATGATAGCGAGGAGTTAATTCGCGGAGACTTGGACGATGAAGCCGACGCAACGGATTCGGAACGGAGGACAACGGGGCTTCGGACGATGGGTCTGATCGTGAGATTGAGGTAAACATAGCACTTGCCTATACTGTAAAAAATATAAATAAAAAACTTTAATGAATGACTATTATTTTT
>JABMDO010000778.1:0-24419 GCA_014851415.1 Cnaphalocrocis medinalis | reverse complement strand
ACAATGTTGTCTAGACTTAGGCCATCCTTCTTTAAAATATTCAATGATCTTTTTAAATGAAATATCTTGCATTTCAGGTAATATATTTGAATTTTGATCACTTAATTCTGGAAGGAACTCATCTTCAGATACATTTTCCATTTCTATGAATTCAGGCGACAATACATTACTATGATTTTCCAATTCTGACTCGGTTTGAACATTATCATTTATAGGACTATTTTCTAATGATTGAAATACTTCTGGCTCTGACTGATTTGTACTATGAATTGAAGTTTGACTTGGAGACTTATCATTAGCATTTCCTTTTGTTACATAATAACTTAAAGTACTATACTGTTCATCATCACTACTAGAATAATCATCCTTTTCTAAAAATGTTTTTTATTATTTTTACAGATACTTCTGCCAAACCATTGGATCTAGGAAAATGAGGACTAGAAGTAATATGTTCTACATCCCATTCCTTGAGAAAATTTTTGAAATCTTTTGAGTTAAATGGGGGACCACCATCACTAACTAATTGTACAGGAATACCATGACGTGCAAAAATTGATTTTAGTTGAAATATCACAGAATTACTAGTAGAATTATTATTTAAGTATGCAAGTTCTATGTAATTCGAATAAAAATCTACTACTACTAAATATTTCTTATTTTTATAATCAAATAAATCAGTAGCTACTTTTTGCCATGGAAGATTAGGCTGTTCATGAAATAAAATAGATTCTTTTGTTTTATTTGGTCTATACATCATACAAGATTCACATTTACTTACATGAGTCTCAATATCCTGATTAATATTTGGCCAATAAACTAATCCTCGAGCAAGGTTTTTTGTTTTTTCGATACCCATATGACTCTCATGTAACTCTGAAAGAATACTAGGTCTTAATGATTTTGGAATAATGACAGAATTATTTTTGAATAAAATATTATTTACTACATGAATTTCATCTCTAATATTCCAATAAGGTAAAACAATAGGATCACAATGTTGTCTAGACTTAGGCCATCCTTCTTTAAAATATTCAATGATCTTTTTAAATGAAATATCTTGCATTTCAGGTAATATATTTGAATTTTGATCACTTAATTCTGGAAGGAACTCATCTTCAGATACATTTTCCATTTCTATGAATTCAGGCGACAATACATTACTATGATTTTCCAATTCTGACTCGGTTTGAACATTATCATTTATAGGACTATTTTCTAATGATTGAAATACTTCTGGCTCTGACTGATTTGTACTATGAATTGAAGTTTGACTTGGAGACTTATCATTAGCATTTCCTTTTGTTACATAATAACTTAAAGTACTATACTGTTCATCATCACTACTAGAATAATCATCCTTTTCTAAAAATGTTTTTTATTATTTTTACAGATACTTCTGCCAAACCATTGGATCTAGGAAAATGAGGACTAGAAGTAATATGTTCTACATCCCATTCCTTGAGAAAATTTTTGAAATCTTTTGAGTTAAATGGGGGACCACCATCACTAACTAATTGTACAGGAATACCATGACGTGCAAAAATTGATTTTAGTTGAAATATCACAGAATTACTAGTAGAATTATTATTTAAGTATGCAAGTTCTATGTAATTCGAATAAAAATCTACTACTACTAAATATTTCTTATTTTTATAATCAAATAAATCAGTAGCTACTTTTTGCCATGGAAGATTAGGCTGTTCATGAAATAAAATAGATTCTTTTGTTTTATTTAGAAGATGAATTCATTTAGGTTAGGAACCTACTTACTATTCCTCCGTAAACTAACTTTATTATACTAAATTTGCTAACTTAGGTTAATCCCGGAAATATCGAAAATACCGGGATATCGGTATTGGTCTGGGGCCAATACCGAAAATACCGGTTTTGGTCAAATGATTCGGTATTGCGAACCCTACTCTGTGGTGGAAGCTGTCATAGCTCTTTTGTGTCATTTTTTTTAGCAATATGGTCAATGTACAACAATGTACTCTGTGGTGGAAGCTGTCATAGCTCTTTTGTGTCATTTTTTTTTAGCAATATGGTCCACAATGAAGAATAATAAACCAAACAGCCAAACTTTTTTTTAATTTTACAATCATTCGTTCACGAACATCCGAATAAAACAAAAGTAAATTGTCTATACTTACGATAATCAACACTGATTACGAACATTTCTTATAGTAGGGTACATGCGAATAATTCGAACCAATGTCGTATCGTTACGAATAGTTCGTTGTCGTTTGGCGGAGTAGACCCCGGATAAAGAAATAAATGCCTAAGGATCAAACTTTACCTAAACCTTCAGGTTGGCAGCGCACTTGTGACTCTCGTTTTGCAAGTGTCTATGGGCGGCGGTAATCGCTTACCATTAGGTGATCCGTCTGCTCGTCTGCCACCTATCACATAAATAAAAATTGGTGTCGTCTATCCACCTTGGATGCGATGATAGCACCTTAAATAATTTGTAATGGGGAGCCATTACAAATAATTTTAACACTTGACAAATCACTTTGAGCTAATAAAATCCTGCAGCCCAAGTATATAATGTTCAAGTGTTTAGTAGTTCATAAATTGAAAACAAATAAAGCATGAAACTAAATACGATCGACTTTGATTTAATTAAATTCATAACAAGTTTTGTGTCTCGGAAGCCCAAATGAGTTCAACACTCTCTAAATGGGTAGCAGAACCACTTTTTTTACATACATTCGTCTACCAAAGGTGCATAAAAAATGTCTTTTGGAGTGGGATGATTTACATATTTGTTGCCTGTAAGCTATTTTGCCGCCTCTACTGGGTATTGCAATTCGATATCCTGGCATTTAAAATTATGAAAGTATATTTTTTTTATTTATTTAAAACTTTATTGCACAAAACTTCGTACAATAGGCGAACTTAATGCCAAGAGGCATTCTCTACCAGTCAACCTAGTATACTAAGAATAGTAAAGTATCAGCCTGTATACTGTCCCACTACAGGGCAAAGGCCTCCATCATAGAAATCAAGTCATCGCTAATATGATGGGATTAGGTTTAATCATCACGCATCAAAATTTCGAAAATACTTTTTGCTTGGCCCGGAATTCGAATCTGGGACCCCGAGATCACGGCCCGGTATTTGAACCACTAGACCAACGGGGCGCCTTTATTGCCTCCAAGTCATGAATGACTATGGAAGGTATTGTTACTGTTGTCGATAGAATAGAATCATCTGGTGGGCAATCGTACTAGCAAAGAGTACCTAGGTAAGTATGTAGTTGTTTGTTGATCGTCGTGGGCTTAGCAACGGGGTGCGCTTTATTATTTTGGTTTTTATATATTTTTCTGTGTATATACCTTTAGTCGTATTAAAGGTACCTTCTTATTTAGAGCGTTAAATTCCTTTTAATTTCGTCCGTAATAGTTTTCAACATTTTTACACTTGGACGCTTTAAGTTTCTCAAAATACGGTATTATTTGGTAACATAACGCGATGGCTATAAGTGCAATGTTTCGTTCCAGTATGGAGATTCTCCCAAGACGGATGGTACCCGTGGGAGCGCCCAGTGGGCTGGAAGCCGTCTTACTTCACTGCACACTGGTGTTGTGTCGCAACATGACGATTATTAAACGTGGTCTTGCGGTCTACTGACAGCCACACATTACAAAAATCTGTCAAAATTGTCCTAGATATCGAAATAAACGTGTTTACATTGAGGTGAGAATCGATTGAAGAAGAAAATGATAAATCTTAAAAAAAAAAATGATACAATGTACAGACAGCCGCACATAAGGCTACCACAATTGATATTTAACTTAATGTGTGTGTTTGACAGTAAGATAACAATCTATTGAAGAAATTTGATAGTTTTGTATACTTTTATGTGTCTGACTTTGTATAGTTACAAAACAACCCCCAAAAAAAATTTTTTTTGATTGAGATCTAGTAAGAGTTTGTTTTTCTAATACGTAGGACCTTAAATCGCAAACCGCAATTTACCTTTCATTTAAGTAATCTACACAAATATAATATAAAATAAATAAAAACAAAAGGTATCATAAATAAATTTCGTTTGGTCGATTTTGTATAGATCGAATAGTGAGGGGTGTATTTGGATGGCTTACTGGACGAGATAAATATAAACTAATTGTTGTAGTTTAATATATTTAATTATTTAAATAATAATCACTTTACATTGTTACATGTCTATAGGATGTGCCGGTCATTGTTCAAGTCTAACTCTCTCTAGTGTTGCCAGCTAACCACAGATTATATAAAACCCACAGATACAACATGCCCCTTTTTTGGAAAGTGGCTGGCAATACTATTTTAACTTTATTCTGACATTAGTGACATTGACATTTTGACATTGTTTATAAAGATACATTGACATTGACATTATTCATAACCTATAATTATTATTTACACAGTCATAACATTCATATTAAATTAAATTATTAGTCATCATTCATAATATATTTACAATTTTAAAAACTTACATATAGGGTCATTGTTATAAATTAAATCTATCAGGCATATTAATTTTCCTACCTCGTCTAGTATATTTAGCCTCTGGACATGGAGCGCTAAATGAAATATCTTGCATTTCAGGTAATATATTTGAATTTTGATCACTTAATTCTGGAAGGAACTCATCTTCAGATACATTTTCCATTTCTATGAATTCAGGCGACAATACATTACTATGATTTTCCAATTCTGACTCGGTTTGAACATTATCATTTATAGGACTATTTTCTAATGATTGAAATACTTCTGGCTCTGACTGATTTGTACTATGAATTGAAGTTTGACTTGGAGACTTATCATTAGCATTTCCTTTTGTTACATAATAACTTAAAGTACTATACTGTTCATCATCACTACTAGAATAATCATCCTTTTCTAAAAATGAATTGTTAGTTTTTGTTGACATGCAATTTGACTGATATTTATGTGAATAATTCTGACTATACCTATTATTATAATGGTTATTTGTAAGACTTGATCTCTTTTTATTATTGACTTGATTATACCTTGACCTGTTAGTATTACAATTCAAATATGTTGAGAGGTTCTCCTATAAATTACATTATTCTGATCTTTGACAAGATATGACCTTGGTAAATTAGTTTTACTCATAATAATACCTTTTGTCCATATTATATCTTTGGGATTCTTCTTAAATAAAATACTTTGACCTTCTTCGAAGACTTGACTGGGCTTACAATTTCGATTGTAGTATAAACTTGTCTTTAATTGTTTACTGACTTTGTTATCTATGTATTCAGAGAATCGAACAACTTTAGGTTTAAGATTTTTAGTATTAGTCGGTATTTTAGTCCTTAGCTTTCTTGACATGAGTAATTCGGCTGGTGACTTATTACCATCAGTTTTAGACGTAGTTCTGTAATGCAATAATCCAGTAAAATAATCTGAACCTGATTCTTCACATTTTCTAAAAATGTTTTTTATTATCTTTACAGATACTTCTGCCAAACCATTGGATCTAGGAAAATGAGGACTAGAAGTAATATGTTCTACATCCCATTCCTTGAGAAAATTTTTGAAATCTTTTGAGTTAAATGGGGGACCACCATCACTAACTAATTGTACAGGAATACCATGACGTGCAAAAATTGATTTTAGTTGAAATATCACAGAATTACTAGTAGAATTATTATTTAAGTATGCAAGTTCTATGTAATTCGAATAAAAATCTACTACTACTAAATATTTCTTATTTTTATAATCAAATAAATCAGTAGCTACTTTTTGCCATGGAAGATTAGGCTGTTCATGAAATAAAATAGATTCTTTTGTTTTATTTGGTCTATACATCATACAAGATTCACATTTACTTACATGAGTCTCAATATCCTGATTAATATTTGGCCAATAAACTAATCCTCGAGCAAGGTTTTTGTTTTTTCGATACCCATATGACTCTCATGTAACTCTGAAAGAATACTAGGTCTTAATGATTTTGGAATAATGACAGAATTATTTTTGAATAAAATATTATTTACTACATGAATTTCATCTCTAATATTCCAATAAGGTAAAACAATAGGATCACAATGTTGTCTAGACTTAGGCCATCCTTCTTTAAAATATTCAATGATCTTTTTGAATGAAATATCCGATAAAGAATGAGATATAATTTTTTCTAATTTTTCCTTAGATATAGAAAGATTTGAAGTTAATAAATTTACTTGACATTCAATATTTGAATACAATTCATTAAATCAGTTTCATCTATTTCTGTTTTATTTATTGGTGCACGAGATAGTGTGTCAGAGACATACATTTCTGAGCCTTTTACATAAGAAACTATAAGATCATATGATTGAATTGCTATCATCATTCTTTGTAATCTAGCAGGAACATCTGAGAGTGATTTTTTAAATAATGTGACAAGTGGTTGATGATCTGTTTCTACTTGTATTGTCTTTCTATAAATGTATTGATGAAATTTTTTACAACCAAAAACTATGGCAAATAATTCTTTTTCTATTTGTGCATAGTGTTCTTGTGACTTATTCAATGATTTAGAAGCGTAAGCTATAGGGTGTTTTTCATGAAATATTACTGCACCTACTGCATTCTTTGAAGCATCTACAGACATTCTTACTGGCTTTTTGACATCATAATGAATTAAAGTTGGAGACTGACATATTAATGATTTTAATTTATTAAATTGTTGGTCATGGTTCTCAGTCCATTGCCAAACATTTTTCTTTTTTAATAAATCTCTTAAAATTGAGGTTTCTTCAGATAAATTAGGAATGTATGAACCTAAATAATTTACCATACCTAGGAATCGTTGTAGTTCCTTTATATCTTTAGGTTTAGGCATTTCAATGATCGCTTCAATCTTGGATTTGTCTGGGGAAATACCATGTCTATCAAAAATATGACCTACATATGAAATTTGTGGTAAACTAAACTGACATTTAGATTTATTAAATTTAAGATTTACCTCCTGAGCTTTTTTAAATAATCTTTCAAGATTTTCATCATGAATTTTTTGAGTAGATCCATATACTAAAATATCATCCACAAATAAAAATAACTCCTGGCAAGTCCTGAAATATATCATTCATTACTCTGTGAAATATTTCTCCACTTGAATTTATACCATATGGAAGTCTTAAAAATTTATATCTACCAAATTGTGTATTGAATGTAGTAAGTTTACTGCTATCATTATCAAGTTTTAACATCCAGTATCCTGAGTTTGCATCTAATTTTGAAAATACTGAAGCTCCTGAAACTTTTGATCTTAAATCATCAAATGTAGGATAAGGATACAATGGTCTTTTAATAGCTTTATTGAGATTTCTAGGATCTAAACATAAACGAAGGGTTTTATTAGGTTTTTCAACTGGAACAAAAGAATTTACCCATTCAGTTGGTTCGTTAATTTTTTCTATAACCTTTAATTTCTCCATTCTATCTAATTCTTCCTTTAATTTGTCATGAAGCGCATATGGTATTCTCCTAACTGGACATATCTTAGGTTTGATAGATTCATCTACTTCTAAATGAACTTCTGTAGGTAAACATCCTAATCCTTCGAAGGTGTTAGAGTATTTGTTAATAATATGTTGTACTGACCTTGGTTTGTTGTTATTATCAATATTAGCGATTGATGTTTCATGCTCATGCAATCCATTAGTAAGTTGGAACAGTCGTTTCACTATACCAAGTTTCTCCGAAGTCCTCCATCCAATTATAGTTTTACATTTATCTTTTACAACTATAAAATAAATATAAGCATTAGTTTGATTTTCCAATTGACAATACAATTTAACACTGCCTATGTTTTCAATTAATTGACCAGAGAAAGTAAAAATTCTATTATTCGTTTTGCGAATAGGAATGTCGATATTTCTATTTTGTTTTATTTTATACAAAGTACTTTCAGAAATCACATTAACATCTGCACCAGTATCTATTTGACATGGAATACAATAATCAAAAATATAAATATTCATAGACCAATTATTCAAGTTTTTAGACTCAATAGAATTAATGATAAAATCATTATTGATACATCTCACCGCAGAGTTCACCGGAAGTCTTTTGTTGGTGTTGCTTCTACACATTTTCGCAAAATGGTTAGGTTTTTTGCAATGAATACAAATTTTTCCTAATGCTGGGCACTTGTGTCTATGTATTTGACCACATTTTCCACAATTTTTCATATTTTGACCTGAAAAATGATTCCTGGAAAAAGAATTGTTCGAAGAATAATTCTTGTTTCTTGTAGTCGACGAATTTCTACTAATTGATCTTGGTCTCTCTTGATGTGATGATCTAATCAATGGTCTTCTTGGTCTTGACATTTTTTCATGGTTAATTGAATTAATTTCCTTGAAATCCTGATGAATATTTTTTTTCTTTGTCAGTCGCAGGTAGTTGTGAAGATCTTTCTTGAGATAATTCTAAATTCTTCGAAAATTGAATTGCTTCATTAATGTCATTGAAATTTTCCTGTAATAATCTTTCCTTGATGTATTTATTTCTAATGCCAATCACAAACATATCTTTCACCAATGATTCTTTTAGGGAAGATAGATCACAACTTTTATAAATTGTTTAGGGTAGTGCAATATTCATCTAATGATTCGTCATCTTTTTGATATCTAGTGAAGAATTTGTATCTTTCCACAGTCGTATTTTTGCAGGGATTAAATTTCTCATCAAATTTCTTTATTACATCATCTAATTTCACTATAGTTCTGTCCAGTCCAAATGAATTGAATATGTCGATACCATCCTCTCCAATAGAATTAAAAATAAGGCTACTTTTTTCTTCTCCGTTAGGTCGTCAAAATCATGAGCGTCATAATATATTAGGAATTTCTCTTTCCATCTCGTCCAGTTATCATAATTATTGATATTTTGTCCATTTTTGCCACTTCCGTTTGAAATATTCAACGGTTTTATTGTATTTGATAAAAGAAATTTCTGTACCTTGTCAGTCATTGTAGTCGTGTGTCCTTTCTTGCTTTTCTTTCAGCACCACGATGACACCATATTTGGATGGCTTACTGGACGAGATAAATATAAACTAATTGTTGTAGTTTAATATATTTTAATTATTTAAATAATAATCACTTTACATTGTTACATGTCTATAGGATGTGCCGGTCATTGTTCAAGTCTAACTCTCTCTAGTGTTGCCAGCTAACCACAGATTATATAAAACCCACAGATACAACAGGGTGGACCAGTCTTGGTTTTGATTTTGCTTACCATAAACAAGACCAGAATGCAAGACTATCTGGTCTTGGCCAACACTACTGTGCAGCGGCACTCCCAGCACTCCCAGTTCGGAATTAAAATTAACATAAGAAAAAACTATAGTCACGGCTTCCGAGGCAAAAAGAGTGAAACCTGACGGGTTATTTGTAAAAAGTGTATCAAAACGGTCTGGGAGGGTTAAATTTTTACTTTGTCATAGTTTTTGTTAGATTTTTTTTTATATAATTTGAGAACTGGTATTTTTGTGGGGTTTGGAGCAGATTATAAAAGTAAGCTTTTGAATTGTGTCTTACATTTTAACTTTTTTTTTGTGTAAGTAGTAGCGAATCACCTAATGGTAAGCGACTGCCGCTACCCATGTGGGTCTATAGGCAAATTAGTTAGTCAAATTGTGCATTCATTTAATTTATATCATGATTAATTAAATAGACATGATTAGCTTTACAGTTCATTCCAAATGGACTGAAAGGAATGGATGGAGATGAATGGAATGAATAAATGAACGGTTCATTAATTAATATATAACTAAGTGTTACGTATGTACAACAAAGTTCACGTAAGTTCAATGTATGTTTTGTTAGGGCGGTTCCCGCAAAGGTACATCTTGCTCTGGCTATTGGACGATTTGTGAATTACTTACCTACCTACATTTGTTAATTTCTCATGTAAGTGACTGTAAAGTTTTTAATGGGAAATAAATATTCTTTAAACCTATATATCATGATTAATGCCAGTATCATCATCTATGTTACGTTCCGCTATGCTACGCTACATTGTAGGTATTCTACCTGGTTCGTTCGACGCCGCGCTTTGGATCCCGGGGTACATTTTGACCATGACCCAAGAGTTAGTCAACGACATGTAGGTAAAATCCAACCTTTATCTCTATGGCCGTTTCCCATCACCATTGTTATTTACACCTCACACTTGTTACAAGTTACCATAGACACAAAAAGAACCGCTAAATGTTTGTAATAAAGTAACGGCGATGTGAGACAACGCTCCCTCCGTTTCTTCCCACTCGGTTTTATTGATGAGTTCTAAAGTGCGCATGCGACGTTAATTAGACACTTCCTTCGCCCTTTGAGTGAGTTCACGACCCATCGATATCAGATGGTTCAACTAGTATTGGTATTGAAACTATTCTTTAATAAATTTAGAGACAGCGACAAGACGAAAACCGATAAGACGGAACGCTTGTGCGATGAAATCGATACAGACTAGCATCATAGCATCTTCCAATTTGAAACTTATATAAAAAAAGATAATGGTCTTGTCATGTCACCACCGCAGGGTGCTGGCGGATTGGGGTAGACCCAAAAAGGTTTGTTGGTGTCACTTAAGACGTCATACGTCTTAAAAGACACCGATAAAGTGACCACTACAGATGTCTAAGACCATGCGAAGTGCCGTAGCAGAACAGTGGACCCCGGGTTTTGAAGCGACAACACATTATTTTGTGGCGACAGCTTTGGACGCAATGTCACGCAATCGGGTTAAAATACAAAGATGAAGATGAAGACAGAAATATATCATTTCACATGTCTCTACAATTGACAACATTTCAATTTTATAAAGGTACTAAAATTAAAAAACCATTTCGAGATTTTGAGTTGTTTAACGTAAAAAAAAATATCTCACATTTTTTAATTAAATATTTAGAAAGATATTTTGAAAAATATGTAAATTTCAGTGAGTGAGGCATTACACCCAGTATGTCATAGACTTATCATAAATCCGCAAAAAAAAAAAAATACAAATGTCAGTCTGACAGTACAGTTCGATTGTTTGTTGATCTTCCTTGTTTTCGTTTGTAATATTTCGTTCGTTTATTTTTAAAGCCAAGCCCTTTATTTCTGTGCCCATCTCAAATTGTTGGGTCATAATGAAGGTTTCTGAAGGATTTTCCATGGCAGACAGCCAAAACCTGCCAAAAGTCGATACTATGATGTTGCTGCAGTTCATGCGCGAGAACACCTTCAATGTAGCTGAAATACGAGGAGCCAAAGTCCTGATGTCATCTATGGATCCTATGTGGCAACATCGGTCGGGTATGTTGAGGTGAAAAGACAAAATTCCCTATGCTACATTCAGGGACGAGTTACTCCTGAGCACAGAGTAAGGTCTAAGATGTACACAGTGACCGCAACAAGTTTCGTGCCTAGATTGTGCAGCAACAGAAAGATCTTGGAATTACCATTACCCATAACCTAAAATGGGATGAACATATTCTAGAATTTACCAAAAAGGCTAATTCTCTTATTTACATTATCAGAAAATCCTTCTCATACATAGATAAAGAACTATTCTTGAAACTCTATAAGACTTATGTCCGCCCACTACTGGAATATGGATTTCAGATATGGAATCCATATTTTAAAAAGGACGTTGAGTTACTGGATCAAGTACAAAGAAGAGCTACAAAGATGGTAATCAGCATTCGGAACCTGACATACGAGGAGCGGCTCAGGCTTTGGGTCTCACTACACTGGAGGTGAAAATAGAACGAGCGACCTGATTGAGACATATAAGATACTAACAGGATACTACGACGTGAATGTTCTGAATGGGATTTTCACTATGAATGAGAACAAAAATTTGAGAGGGCACTCACTAAGCATAGTACGCACTCAAAGTGCGAGCAATCCCAGATATCACTTTTTGCCAAACCGTGTCATAAATGCGTGGAACAATCTTCCTGAAACTGTGATAAGTGCTTGTAGGAGCACTTATCAGCATTTTTGCTGCTAGTGTATCAACAAATAATAATAATAAAGTGCAGCAAATTCATCACTACTGATAATACTATGATAAACTGTTTGTACATAAATTACTTTTAGAAGCAGAAGAATTTTGGAAAAGCTATGTTTATGACAAAATGTTAGAGGTTGTCAAATGATAATAAAATAAATAAAGTCTTGAGTATTTAAATATTTGTTTTATTTATTGTAAAAATTTGTCTTGCAGAAAAATCTCCATAATGTTGCTATAGTTGCTCTTGGAACTTTGGGTTTCAATCTTTGCCTTTGTAATTATCCATTCTTGATAGTTCAAGAGATCTTTCTCAAGCTGTAATGAAAATAAAATATAGTAAACAAGGTGTTACTTAGTATTGTATACACTGAGTTTATCAATTTGTTTTGTAAGTGACAAGTAATCTACTTTTTATGCAACTTACTATAAGAATTATACCACAAATAGGTTTGTACTTACATTTAAATGATCTTCGCATACATAAATAGACGATTTATGCATGTGTTTATCAACAGCAGAACACCATTCACTACCTACGCGTAGGTTTTGGTACATAAAATAAAAATATTAATCTGGACATAATAATGCACGATTTCTACATGTTGGCACAAAACACAGAAGCCAAGACGTCTCGGTGAATAGTTGGGCGATTGTGCATTATTCGTAATATCTCATAGGTATTAACACAATCAAAAGTCCCAAACAAAATTTTATAACCTTCCCGATTTTGAGGTTATTGACTTGACTGACAGTAAGTAACTTTCTTTTGACAGATCGGAACTGTAGATAGTGTTGTAGTAAGTACTGCCTAAAACATATCGACATTTTTCTAGTTGTATCGACCTGATGTAAGGGTTTAAAATATAGTCCGACCGTAACTGACTGCAGCTGCTGACTACTCACACAATAATAATGATTTTACTTGACAGTGGCGAAGTTATCCTCTTGAGGAGGGTTGAGCCATACTTAAAAAATCTTATTTGATGACAGTTGACTGAAAGAAAATTAAGAAGCAAGGATGCAATGCATTCTGTGTCGATCGCGTAGGTTAAGCGACGAGCAGCAACAGCGCCAACAGCAGAATAATTATTAGGATAACAGTTTAGTTATCCAGCTGTGTTGTGTTGCAATAATGTGTTGTTCAGTGTGGCAAAATAACCCCTACTACGTTATACTAAATGTTGTTTTATAGTTTTGTTTTTATCATTTTATTGTTGGTTCCAAATAAACATTTTCTTCTTATTTCTAAATAAATAGTATCGATACTCGATAGTCAGAAGAACAAACACATCCCGTTTGAGTTTATTTTTTAAATTGACATAAATAAAGCAAAGATAATATTTTGTTTCTGCCTATATCTTGGACTTACGCTCTTTTAGAATAAACAGTTTTTAAATAATTATTTTCAGAGAACGGAGAGGAAATAACCAAAAAAGAAAAAATACGTACTCCTTATTTTTCGATAAGCTATCACAATAACAACACATATCAGCACCTAAAAAAAATGAAATGTTGTCAATTCCTTCACGTCATTTTAGTTTGCCTCATTCATACCTCATTGCGTCCTAGTTAAGTGCAGGATACCTACGCTTGATTCAGGATTCCATATTTGTTAATTCTATAAGTAATGGCGTCTGATCTTCGCAAAAATTAAAAGGAAAACCAAATCAACTAAGTGGTTGGACTTTTGTGACCGTGGTTTTGGAAAGGTACTCGTAATAATTAGAATAGCATTGATATGAGTTGGGATAGTGGAAAAAAAGTGCTGAATCAATAATTTAACTTTTCCAACCGAAATGGACTTAAGTACTTTGAGAGTTGGGTGGTCCTCACAAGTATTTCAAGAGTTCGTAGTTAAGAATTAACTGTACGTACAGCCACATATCAAAGTATACAAAATTGTCAAAATTCTTCAATCAACTCTCACCTTACTGCCATACACATTAAGTTGAATATCAATTGAGGTTTGACAGGTTGTACTTATATTTTTAGACAGGCCTTCCGGTCTTATTCATCAAAGTTCACGGCCGCCCTGTTATAACACTTAGAGCTCAATTTGGTATGTTATCTAAGACGCTAATTGTACACTCTAGCCCTTAAAACCGGCGGAGCAATATAGCCTTTCTCTGTAGTGTAATAAAGTCCTTTTTGCATCTGTAGATTGATGGCTGCGTTTTCGCAAACAAGTTTAAGTGTTGCTAATTTGACTGCATTTATGGAAACCTACTTGTTTAGAATGTATGCCATATTGATCATTTATCAATCTTTAATAGTCGGTTTGTAAAAGAGGTTAAAGCTCTTTTAATTGTGGCTGGTATAATATGGGAGTTTTTCAAGTCCCAATTAGACTTTTAGACTGCCCGTTGAGAAAAGTTTTATTTTAAGCTAGACTTGTTTTTTGGCTTGACTTCGTATAAAGAGGTAACAAAAGACCAAGCGAATGGACCTGATGGTAAGTAATCACTGCTCATCAGAAGTCGTTGATGCGTTGTAGGTCTTTAGAAAAGTGTATCCTTTCTCTTTAACGTCCCTAAGTCATAGTAGGCATAAAAAATACATACTTAAGTACTCACTGCTGCAATTAGATCGTTTTTAATACAATTTGCTAAAATGAATATCGAATTTTACGAAGAAATTCACAAATGCGAATGTCATATTGAAGAATACAAGCAAGCATACATCATAGTCAATATTGTCAAATTAGGTATAGTTAGTGCCATCTAATATAACTGAGATGAGATATTATTAAAGTCCGATAAACTTATAAGTTGTTGCTAATTTTAAGCTACCACTTAACTAAATTGCCTACAAAAAGAAATAGACTTCAAGATAAGGTTTACTTTTTACAGTCAACAGCAAAAGTTGGTGCTCAGTTCTGAACGCTATTGAATCTTATGCGCCTAAGAATAAGAGCAACAAACTATGAATGTGCATGTACGTCTACAGGTGACTGTACGTACAGTCACGTGCATTAATAAGTATACAACCTCATTCAAATATGAACCATATTGCTCTGGCCATAAGAGTCATGGTGTTACGTTTTATTGCAGGCGGCTGTACAAGCGATCCGTAACACCGTGACCCGTTATACATCATGATAATATCTTTCGATAAAAAGGATAGTTCGATGGCTCATTAAGTTATAAAATAACATGAGGGGATGATAACAATGTAGCCAAGGGAAGAACGGACAAGTTACTTTCTGAATGTTTTCGTAGTCATTAAAGGAACTGAGACATGTCATGGTAGGAATTATTATTCCATGACAGTCCCGGTTTAATGGCTGGGGCCAAAACACAGAAAGAGGAATTTGGGAGATAAGTTCAATATTAAAAAATCAATGCGTCTGTTCGTTGACTAAATAATCAAAATTTAAATAGGATTTGATAACTAGTACAGGTACTTGTGAACAGGTGCCGACTTGTAAACTTTTTCGATCGAACCTAAGACTCCGAGATCACGACCTGGTACTTAAGCCACTAGACCAACGGGGCGTTTAAGTAGACGTATCAGGTCTATCAAAATTATGAAGTTAAATGTTACAAAACCACCAATGCCGTAAATTTTTTACCGTCTACGTAAAGCCACGCCATTCATCGGATTGTTCATTTGCGAAACAACACAGACTTCTTTAGAGTGACCCCATACTAGCGTCTTTTGAGCGTTGGCGTCCCACTCCACAAAGTGGGGTGGAAGACGCAACGGCCAAAAACGCGCGGTCTTTACGGCGCGCGCCCGAAAATGCACTGTGGGGGTCGAGCTCAAGACGCCAACGCTCAAAAGACGCCAGTATGGTCACTCTTTGTTAAAAAAAAACGAGAGTGAACAATCAAAGCAGCTTGCTTAAGGATGTGTCCGTCAAGTAAATGAAGGTGTTTGGCCTAATAGATCGCATGTGTGGCGGCTAGCAGCCATGGCGGAGGCAGTCGAGCGGCGCCCGCCAAGGTCGCTGTGCCTAACACACGATACGATACCGAATCATTTAATGTATGTAGTTGAAATAGACATAGAAATATTCTTTATTCAATTTAAGCACATACCGATCATTTATGAATGTCAAATGAGATGTGAGCTACCCCTGATTCGAAAAGTAAATTTCTACCGAAAAGAATCAGCAAGAAACTCAGTAGTTACTCTTTTCAAATTATGATCATTACAATTTTCATTTTGATAATAATTGAAAGAGGTGGAAAGAGGGCTAAAGGTTGGCAGTGTACTCGTGGCTGCAGGTGTCTATGAGCGGCGGCAATCGCTTACTATCAGGTGTACGTCAGCTCGTTTGCCATCTATGAAATAAAAAAACTACGTCATCAAATAAAAAAAACATTAATTTGACCTGTACCTAACTACACCTCACCACATATCATCATCATCAGCAATCCGCACTCGTCCACTGCTGGACATACCTTATTCTCCCCTAATGTACGCCACCGCTCCCGATTTTCGGCCACTCTCATCCAGCCCACATCAGCCCGCCTTCGAATATCATCATCCCATCTTGTCGCACATCACATATAAGTAGTATAATGTATCTATTAAACGTATACTTAGCAGGTATACCTATGAGAATAGACCCACATACGACTGTCTCTCTGTCTATACGTCTCAAGGTACCAATTAATTGTTTTGCTACCGACATCAATTACCGGCCCAAATACGAGACACGTAGATTGCATGTTGACTGGTCTGATTAACCCAATCGCCAGTAATGAATCAAAAGTGCCGACTAATAAATTTTGACAGATATGACATTGGTTTGTTATGCCACATTAACCAGTCCACTAGAGCGGCCATTTGATTTTTATTAACTAAGCAATACCCAAAACTGGAATTCAAGACCAAAAAATCTACTACAATGTTGCTACTGCAATAAATGATCGTACCATAGTTATACCCCTTTTTCTAAAAACACTCGCTGATGTAATTTATTTATTGGTAATTGTGATTCTATTAATTTAAAAAAATAATTTTATTAACTGTTTTTCATTTAAATACAAGACACTTAATAAAAACTTAACCATCCGTAATTTTAGTTTTCAAATATGGTATTGCTCTTGTAACACTTCAGGTGTTAATAACATTAGGTCTGAAAACGTCACTTGAAAATGACATAGTGACATTAACAGATTTGACAGTGACGTATCTATCGTAGATTTTTGGTCTTGAATTCCAGTTTGGAGTATAGTGGCCCGCCCGAACTTTGTTTCAGGACAGTAGTTCCAAAGTCTACCAGTAGATGGCGCTGGGCATTGATTGCATGGCGCTAGTGTTTCGCTTTTTGCGGTTTGTATACTAACATACAACATACATTGTATAACTACAACATCGTCCTACAGCTTACCATGGAAGTGCCACGCTGCGGCATGAATAGGCTAACTTGACTGGAGGAGTACCTCAGCCTCATAGAAGACCGGCGTGAAACAGCGCCTGCGTTGTGATCCGCAAGTGAAGGTACCGGAGGGCCTAAGGGGGTTAAAAGTTGGTAGCGTACATATGAGTCCACTGGTGTTGCAGGTGTCTATGCGGTATCAATCGCTTTAAACCATCAGGTGATCACAAAAAATAAAAAAAGTTTTGAGTCATATTCCCTGTCTATTCCATACTGAATGTTTAAAGTACTTCGTGTCTCTTTGTCCGCTAATCTTAAGTTTAGCTATAATATTATCTTGATACAATCGTTGCCAACGTTCTCCTGTTTTCTAAGATAATAAGAAAATTCCCACAAAATAAAACAAGAAAGAGTGTCAGAGTTAGACGTGTGAGATAAGATTACTGATAAAACGACATCATTGCTTTGTATGAAGATCATCATCGTAGTCTCTGCGCAGATGATCGTGTTATAGAAATGTCAAACGTTATTTACATAACAATAAGATGTTGTAGCAGGTTCAAAGTTATCGCCTTTTGTGGTATGGTTTGTCACGATGCATTTCGAGGCAAATAATAAATTTAACTGTTTACTTTATGTTGGCAAATTTGTGTTAAGGACACCCGAAAGTAATGTGCTAATTACAGGCTACCTAGGCAACATTGGTTGTTTAAACAACAATTGTCGCCGTCCATGAATGTATTCAAAACCAATTACTATTGGATTAGGATCGAAAAGTGTAACTAGTGACGGCATTTTCGAAATTCAAAAATGTTTTTATAGCTGGAACCAATAATAACAGCAATCAGCAACAGTTGATATCAGTTTTTTAAGCATTGTGTATCTAGGAATTGACGTGCGCTGACAACATACAAAAATAAGGCGCTAGTCATTTGCAAGAACTAACCACCAAATCAGCTTTAAATTTTCCTCCTTAAGCAATGGTACGGATAACCACACTTACCGTAATCTGTCAAATTGCTTCAATAACAATTGAGAAACTTTGACAAATTATAGTGACCCAACATGTGGTTGTCCGTACAAAAAATAGAAAATCAACTGAAACAAGTCATAATGTGGTTTTAACACTTGAAGAGACAAACATGTCAATGGACTGACAATGCATATTCGTCATAGTTTTCTCTTTATTTTGAAATTTGATCTATTTTTTTTCCCTGATAAGTGAAAGGTGTCAACTATGATTTTATCAGCTGATGCCATCAGGTAAGTGATTTCACAAAATGATAGTATCGATGGTGAAATGTAGAACGAATTTCGTAAGCATGGGATAGGCGGATAGTTATCGGGTTCTTAAAAAAAGCAGTTAGCTACGCTTAATCTAGTCACATCGCCAATTAGTGATAGATTTTTATATAAAATGTCAACTTTTCGTCATCTTACCGTCTTTTTTAAGAGTTCGTCCCAAATGGCAAACGAGCAAAGCTAAATGCTGGGTCATGCCGATATAAAATGATTTGAAGTTTTTGAATTTTATTGCATTTGTGAATGATTTTTCGAAAATAATTTGGCCAAACCTACTGGCCTATTTTGTAGTGACCCTGTTTCACGCTTCAAGGGTTGTGTGTTTAATTCGCACAATGTCAAAAGAAAATCAAATGGGTTAAGATTGAATTGAGTTACCTTACTTTTTCAGAAGGAGGGTCCAAAGACTACTGAAGTTAACACCCTAAAAAGATTTCCAAGTTTTAGGTACCTAAGTGTCCTGATCAAAGCTCCAAATTGCAATATTGTCTCGTTTTGAGGAAAACAATTTTCCGAAATTCATCGAAATTTTTTCGGCCCCCCATACAAAATGGCCAAGTCACGCGACCGATCGAGATGTGAATTTTTTTTATGCGAATTTTCTAAAGTCATAGAATTATTAATGTTGTTCAGACTGGTTGGCCTACCAACGTGGTCGAAGGGATGTAAATGTTCACAGATACATCCTGTATCAGACAAACGAGCAAACCTCTACCTTTACTAACGGTGGTCACTGCCGTCCGTGGTGATCTGCAACACCTGGATATTTGTATCTGTTCTGTACCTGGTTGTTTAGTTTCACTACTACTGAATGTGTACACTTTAAGTAGGATAACGAGACCGTCTCCCATTCAAGTCAATTTGCCTGTATCAGACAAACGAGCAACCTCTACCTTTACTAACGGTGGTCACTGCCGTCCGTGGTGATCTGCAACACCTGGATATTTGTATCTGTTCTGTACCTGGTTGTTTAGTTTCACTACTACTGAATGTGTACACTTTAAGTAGGATAACGAGACCGTCTCCCATTCAAGTCAATTTGAGCAAGTCTAAGGTTACTATTACGTGATTCGCATAATACCGACGCGGTTTGCGCGGGCGCATCCGACGGCCTCAGCCCACGCGAAACCTGCAGTTTGCTACAGATTAAAGGGGGTAACGAGCCGTTTAAATAATATAAAAATTGGGCGTCTATAATAATGCATTAAATTCACACAACGTCTCATTGACCTGACTCCGTATTAAATAGCTTAAGCACTTGTATTAAAGATATCAGACAACAGAGGAATTACAAAACGTTATAATAAGTAAAGTATTAGCCTATATACTTACTGTCCCACTGCAGGGCAAATGACTCGATCATAGAAATCAAGTCACCGCTACTATGATGGGATTAGGCTCACCACGCTTGCCTAATGCGGATTGGTGATTACAAACCCGAACTATGTATGTTCTAAAAATTCGACAAACTCTCAACAAGTCACATTTGAAAATTATTGTCAAAGCTTCCATAAAATGTTCTTACAATCAAATTTTGATTAAATTTAATAAGTCAACTTTGACTTGTTATTATGACAAATCTAATAAGCCTATCAGAACTTAAAGCAGCTTAAATTGGCCTCAAGCTACACACCTAGGTAGGCCTACGGGCCTACAACGATACAGAATCCAATCTTCTTTTCTTTATCCCCCTTCTCTATCACTCGCGCTGTACGTCTCTTTTAACTGGATGCGACAGACATATTCTCGTTCTTTGCATAAACATTTCGTTGTAGGCCCTCTGGGCACAGATGGCGTATGGAGCCTAAGGCATGGGGCATAATGGCGGTATAATTACGAACGATACATAATTGGTATTATAGAAAGCCGACACACTTGCCTCGATCGGTGGTTGTTGCGCGTGCGTTGATGGGAGTGCGACATCTGCATTCTACAGTGGGTATCGAACGCCCGGGGCGGAAGTTTATTTTGCCGGGTATCGTCTGCCCAGGGCGGAAGATTAATTAGCCGGGTATCGGCCGCCCGGGGCGGAAGATTATTTTGCCGTGGTCGACCGGGGTGGAAGACTATTTTGCCGGGTATCGGCCGCCCGGGGCGGAAGATCATTTTGCCGTGGCCGACCGGGGTGGAAGACTATTTGGCCGGGTATCGGCCGCCCGGAGCGAAAGATTATTTTGTCGTGGCCGACCGGGGTGGAAGATTATTTTGCCGGGTATCGGCTGCCCGGGGCGGAAAATTATTTTGCCGGGTATCGGCCGTCCGGGGCGGAAAACTTTTGCCGCCCTCTTACTCGTTATAGTGATGATATGATTTCTATGATGGAGGCCTTTGCCTTGCAGTTTAGGACTGGTCCCATTCAGTATTTGACAAACTATACTAAATTCTGTCTAGCACTGCCTTACTCCTTTTTAATTCGCTATACTCTTCCTCTACCTCGAGATTGTCTGGAAGCAAGAAGACCGGCGTGAAGCAGCGACTGCGCTGTGTTTCGTCGAGTGAGTGAGACCCAATTAGAGGGAAAGGGGTAAACGATTGGCAACTCACTTATGACCCTACTGGTGTTGCAAGTGTAAATGGGCAGCGATTGCTTACCATCAGGTGGTCCGTCTGCCCGTCTCCCATAAAAAAAAATCTAAATGGCATTAGGCAGATCAGAAGCCGTCCATTAGAACTGGTTACAAGTCCCGTTGCGCGGCTGAATTCTCGGTGCGACCCACATGCGTTGCGCGAATAGAGCTCGGTGCACACTGTACAATGACTAAGTATTCTACTTAAACTAGTAGAGGATTACTAGTAACTAGTTGCTGTAGAATCATAGAATTAGAACAAATTACTTGTACAAAGTAGAATAATGGCTTTTGGTTTGCGTTACCAAAAGGGTGAATTCTTTGAGATTTAACACATATGAATGAACGTAACATGGTTACCTATCTTAAATTCGATTTTTTTTAGTACGAATTTCATTATAGCGAAAACGTTTCGCCACATTTTTGTTTTCTACATTTTCATTTGACCGAAAAAACGATGGCCATATAGCTGATATTCCGATTATCAAGTGACATATTTTTTTAATCTATACGTTTTAAAATATCACTCAACCTTTGATAGATAAACATATTTTAGACGAATTAGTTGCCAGAAAATCGTTTTCTATGTTATTAAAAGACAAATAAGTTTATATAACAATTACATATCATAAGTATTTTATTATAATCTTCAATAATTATTCTGACAAGTTAGGTGGCTCAGGTGAATCATGCATGCAGCATTCAAGCATGCATGCAGAATTCAAGCAGGCATGCAGCATGCATGCAACCGTGCATGCATGCAGGCATGCATGCAGCATGCATTGTTTCTGTCACGGCTCCGGCGCTGCAAGGCTTCGGCGGTCCCACGCGAGCTTATCGTCGCAGATGATTCTCGCTCGTCACCGCAGCCTCGGCTTATTGGCCGGCTTCGCCGGCCAGCCTCATCCGCGGTGGCGAGCAAAAACCACCTGCTCCTCAGCTCGCGGGCCGCCTCGCCCTTCCGCGCCTACGCGGGTTTGAATTACACTCTAGGGGTAGGGCAGACAAGACTACGTGGAGTCGGTTTTGCAGCGATTCGCTTCTGTCAATACATTTTGTAGCGCAAAATTAAACACTAAATAAACCAATGTCTCGTTTGCAATAATAGGAGAAAGGTTACTTCGATCTTTAATATGTCTAGAATAAAAAAATATTGTAAGTAATACATCTGTAAAATGAAAAAAGAGCTTTTGAAAATCGGCTATTAGTTTTTCTGGAAAATGAAACATATGTAAAATAAATTTATTGCATACAATGTTTTCTCAAAAAATATATCTTCGATTCAAAACTTCGATATACCGTTTTCGAAGTTATGAAATTCGAATAATGAAGTTTCGAAAGTAAGATAGGTTACCACGTAACATTGATAAATACTTCAATTCACTTTAATTTAGATTTAAGTCGGCTTGTGCCCAATGTTGAAAATCAATGCATTAGTTCCGTGAATCGAGTTATTCCCATCACATAGTAACTAATTTGAAACCCTCGGTGTCAAGCGCTCTTGTAGCTCTCTGGGAATACAGAAGCCGGCAAGTTGTTCCATTCATTAGTAGATTGACCTTTATTGTCTAATAAAACATACATTGTTCAATATCATAGAAAAAGCAACAATTAACTAACTTTTTTGATGTTTAGTTCAGTTATTATTTTCACACTACCTACTAGTAATTAGTGTCAGTAGTGTCTAGTAGCGGTAGTTTCTACAAGTGTACACCTAGCCTTGTGGTTCCGCTCGAGCGCAAACCACATATGCGCAAGCGCAGCATTGCGTCGATTGCGCTTCGATTAACTTTGATTTGCGCGAAATACAGATGTAACTCAGCATTTATTATATTTTGTAATGAAAATATAAACTGTCCCACACTTTTAAATAGCACAAAAGGACAAAATGACTTTCACACAACATCTCATACATTACCTGACTCCGTACTAAGTAGCTTTTAAGCACTTGTATTACAGATATAAGACAACAGAGGAAAAACAACTAAAGTACTTAAATACATAGAATACAGCCAGACACTGAACAAACACAAGTGTTCATCACACGAATGTTTGTCCAGGGTGGGGATCGAATTCTCGACCTTTGGCGTATGAGGCAGGGTCACTACCAAATGTGGCGGTGTTCGTAGTCTGTTTTTGTTGCGAAGGTAAAAGGTAATTATTTTTGATGTCTTTGAGTTGTTGCATTGTACGAAATCTGCGAATTTTTGCAACCAAAACAGCTTGTCCGTAGACTCTCAACAATGACCGTAACATATAAACATGATAGTGGAACATAACACGAAGATCACAATGCGTGTTTGGGGCTATTAAACGCACTGAATGGATGTTTTGTAAACTCGTAGTGCACGTGGAAAAATAGATTAGCGCCAAGAGGAAAAATATCGGTCAGCCAATGTTTGATCTTTATGTATTTTATTTATAAATTCACATAACATCTCATACATAGACCTGACACCGTACATACTAAATAGCGTTACAGATATCGGACAACAGAGGAACACAAAATAATATAATACACTAGTGGCCCGCCCTCACTTCGCTTCGAGACCGTAATTCAGATATCCAATTACATCGCGCAAGCGTTTTTTGTTTTCGGTTTACCTATAAGCCTTGTCGTTGTCTAAAGAAGTTATCTCTTTATAAATAGTATAGAAGATAAATACATAAATTATTACACCCAGACACTTAACAAACACAAGTGTTCGAAATTCGTCCAATATTTTCTATTTTAGACGAAAACTAAACTATTCGTTAAGAATAGTTATGTAACGTGTTTTTTTAATGGGAAAATATATGGGGAAATAGTAATTACAACAGTTAATAGTTTTCTTTGCTTTATTCACAACGTGTGTGCGAATGCGTGGTCTTGTCACTAGAAGCGATCTTTGTCAGATAACCTTCAAGTAGTTAATGAACTATAGGTTACGTTTACTATGAATGTGTACTCCAGGGAAAAGATGATATCGTACTAGTCACTAGACAATGCACTAATGTGTACTTATTTGGATAATTTGCAATACAACAACGAATACAAATACTTACAAATACATACTTGCTTTGATAGTCATGGGGCCGGCTCAACCAAAGTGATATCACGGTCTTACCAGATTGTACCAATAGATGACGCTGGGCGTCGATTGCATCGCGCAAGTGTTTTGCTTTTTTGGTTTAGCTATAAGACTTGTCGTTGTCTGTAGAATTACTTACTA
>JABMDO010000777.1:0-22584 GCA_014851415.1 Cnaphalocrocis medinalis | reverse complement strand
CCTTTTACACACGATTGTAAATTATCAAATGTATTATAAGTAAATGACTCTAGAGCAATGGAAAGTGTGCTACAATACGTTGAAATTTATGATTCGGGCTCTTTGTAAAGCGAAATCTCGATTAGAGTAATTTGTGTCAATCACTGGAGCACGTATTGTGCGAGCACTTCCGCCCTCCGCCGACCATTTGCCCTAATTAAAAGCGGGCTCCATAACAAAAGTCATCGCTGGATTAGTGTCGACGGGTACCCATCGTTTTTAGACACGACCTTTTGTGCTTTTATAAATACTACTATTACCTGTCAATCTAAAATGCACGCAAGAAACTAACTTTTGCCCGAAGCTTCGCACGCGTTAAATTCAGAGTAGCACGGTTCGGGGCAAAAGTAGCCTATGATACTCTCCATCCCTTCAACTATCTCCACTTAAAAAAACATGTCAATTCGGCGCTCCGTTTATGCTGCGAAAGAAAGACAAACAACAGACAGACACACTTTCTAATATAATATTAGTATTTTTTTTATGAAATAGGGGGCAGACGAACAGACGGATCACCTGATGGTAAGTGATTACCGCCGCCCATGGACACCCGCAACACCAAGGGAGTCGCAAATGCGCTGCCGACCTTTTAAGAAGGAATACGCTCGCTTTTTGAAGGTTTGTAGGTCGTATAATATTAGGATGAAAATACTAAAAATTACGATGGCTGCGCTTGATGTCCCGGGTTCGATTCCCGGGTCAGCCAAAAAAAGTTAATGAAACTATAAATCTTTCTTCTACTAAACTATGACATAGTCTTCTTAAAAGGACATCGTCAGGCCACGTGCGCGCCAGGTGCTGCGTATAATAAAAACACTGTCCGTCTGTCCATTGTATTCCGTAAGTATATATGGCCATTGTACGAATGTTATGGGATCTGAATGGGTATGGGTCGTTCTATCTAAATATGGAGAGATTGTTGAAATCTACGCTTGAATGGAATTTAGATTGTTTGATTAATGTCTTTCCCAGCTGCATCCAAAGCTGTCAGTTTGGAGTCCGAAAGCTGGGTATTTTTTATGGGATAGGTGGCAGACGAGCAGACGGATCTCCTGATGGTAAGCGATTGCCGCCGCCCATAAACATCTGCGACACCAGTAGTCACTAGCGCGTTGCCAACCTTACCTTCTTTCCCCCTATTGGGCCTCCGGTACCCATACTCATTCGACGAAACAAAGAGCAGGCACTGCTTCAGGCCGGTCTTCTGTGAAGCCGTGGTATCACGTTTTAGTTAGTATTTTTTTTTATGTGATAGTTAGCAAACGAGCAGTCGGATCACCTGATGGTAAGCAATTGCCGCCGCCCATGAACACATGCAACAAGTGCGCTGCTAACCTTTTATCCCCTTCCCCCCCGATGGGCCTCCGGTACCCTCACTAACTCGGCGAAACACAGCACAGGAGCTGCTTCACGCCGGTTTTCTGTGAGGCAGTGGTATCACTCCGGTCGAGCCAGCCCATTCATGCCGAAACATGGCTCTCCCACAATTAAAATGTAATTAGTATATGGAGCCCCCAATTTCTTTTATAATAATCTTAATGCTGCTCACAAAATAATTAGTTACCAAGTTTCAACAATATAGTTCTTATAGTTTCGGAAAAAAGCGGCTGTGACATACGAACGGACAGATAGAGAGACATAACGAATCTATAAGCACAGAGTACACATAGAAAACATACAGTCAGCCACACATCAGGTTATCACAATTTGTCAAGTTTCTTCAATTGATATTCAACCTAATGTTTATGACAGTAAAATGAGAGTCGATTGAAGAAATTTGTCAGTATACTTTGATGTGTTGCTGTATGTATTTTTTTTTGTATGGCCTGTATTGTGTTCACGACACATTTAATTTTGCCAATGTCAAGTGTAGGTTGATAAAGTGTAGTCAACAGTCGAAGTCAGTCGAAGTCACAGTCACTCAATAAAACGCCGGTGTTTAGCGTTTTAATGTCCTAAGGATTCTGTGGAAACTATTTTTAACCAAGCCGTAGGTTTTAAGACTCTATTAGGTCTAAGCAAGTTGTGTCACGTGACAACTCACTCGACACACAATAGCAGTGTTAAAACGGCCAAGTGCGAGTCGGGCTCGCGCACAAAGGGTTCCGTAGCAGCAAATAAAGGTTCAGCCATCGTTTCAGTGTAAGCACAATAACTTAACCAAATTACAGTTAAATCAACCTATCTGCAAAAACTATAAGAGATACTTTGATCAAACCAAAAACGTTGAAAGAGTAATTAGCATGCATCACCTCTATTTTTTTTTAGAATTTTATACCCCGTAGTTATAAAAATAGAGGGGGTGGGACATATCTTTTTACGACTTTGAGAGCTGATATCTCAAAAACCGTTCACTTTAAGAAAAATGTTTTTTTAGAAAACTTTATATCATTTTAAAAGACCTTTCCATTGATACCCCACACGGGTATGTTATCATCGAAAAAAAAATTTTCATCCCTCGTTACATGTATGGGGGCCCCACCCCCAATTCTTTTTTTTTACTATTAGTGCCATATTTTTGTAGCGGTTCATACAACACATCTGTCCATCAAATTTCATCACTGTAGTACTTATAGTTTCCGAGGTAAACGGCTGTGACAGACGGACAGACGGACAGACGGACAGGACGGACAGACCGGACATGACGAAACTATAAGGGTTCCGTTTTTTGCCATTTTTGGCTACGGAACCTAAAAACGACACAATTCAATGATTCTTATATTAATATCACCCTGCGGCATTCCAACTGCACAAAGTAACACCAAATTGAACACTAAAAAACACTAGATACCTAATTAAAAATCTTTGGATTGCATCAGCCGATGCGGCTTGTTTCACAGTTACCACAAATCCTTGTGGATGTACTCCAGGGTTCTGATTTTTGACATTTGTCAGCCACATTGTCACACTGTCAGCCACACACTGTACGAACAAGTTAGGAAAGATTTATATCTTTAGATTTATATCTAGAGTTAACTCTAGAAACGCGCTACCAAAAGCCACATCACGCCAGTCCTAATTATAACTAACAGGTACTTAGAGACTAACTTCGTATCCTAGTTTAGCACTAAACCACCAGAAATGTTTACACATTAAGTCAAAAGCTCCAAGTTGAAAGCTTTGACTTGGTTTAAGTCACAGTGGAGGCGCAAAAGCACGGTATGTTCATCGTCTGAGACTGAAAGGTATTTAATTAGAAACTTGGCAAAAACTCCGCAACGTCCTCTTGAATAAATTATTATGACTTAGACTTAGGATCGGGCACTGGGTGTTACAGAGATGATATACCAGGCCCCAGATCGGGCCAAAGGCAAGACGAATTATTTTCAATTTATTATGCCATCGTAAGATTCCTTAATCACAAAAAACATTGGTAAAAAATTACTTTGATATCCTAAAAACTTTCCGAGATATCACGATTTGAAAATCACAGTTTTGAACTTGATCAAAAACGCTCCATATAAAATCGCTACATATCCGTGACGTCACCGATATGTATTTTCTACGCGTGGCGTATGCATTTTGTATGATAGCTATGTGAAATGTTGCGTTTAGACAACTACTTTCTTAACAAATGTTACTCGATGGGCTATTCAATGATAACCGGATTTTTGGATAATTTATCACTTTTTTTATTTTTTTTTATTTTAAATAGGGCCTGTATTGTGTTCATGACACATTTAATTTTGCCAATGTCAAGTGTGGTTTGATAAAGTATAGTCAACAGTCGAAGTCAGTCGAAGTCACAGTCACTCAATAAAACGCCGGTGTTTAGCGTTTTAATGTCCTAAGGATTCTGTGGAGACTATTTTTAACAATGCCGTAGGTTTTAAGACTCTATTAGGTCAAAGCAAATTGTTCACGTGACAACTCACTCGACACACAATAGCAGTGTTAAAAACGACACAATTCAATGATTCTTATATTAATATCACCCTGCGGCACTTCACTGCACAAAGTAACACCAAATTTGTACACTAAAAACCACTAGATACTAATTAAAAATCCTTGGATTGCATCAGCCATTGAGGTATAAGTAAAACTAGAGGAGACACCACCCATCATTAATAGGTTCCATTGAATTGCGGTGGTTGTACCGCACCACAATCAGTCGCTTGCTAGCTCTGACCGGTTGACCATCCAACAGTTGTTTCAGTGAAAAAGTACTACAAAACGCATTAAAAATGCCGTGGTGTGTATTGATATATTGCACAAATAATTCAAGGAATACGGCGAAGTGCAAAGGGATAATTTTCCACCGATGAGTAATTAGATATTTTGGTTTAAAAATTAAATACGAGCACAATTTGACAGACGCCATTATTGTCGCATTCGACATAGATTAGATAGAAACAGAAGGGAAATTGTAGAAAATTGTTACATGCCTACCTACATACCCTTTCATTCATTAATTTACTTTTGGGAGCTCAAGTACAAACAAATCAACTAGTGATGTCCTAATGCCTACCTACCATTCGATTTTTGATGTAAGGATTTTGGTGGTTAAATAATTTTTAATCGATAGTTTACTGTCACTGGACATAATATTAATATTTATCTAAACGGCAAAAGTTAACAAAATTGTTTTGTTTAAGGGTAACTAAATAAAATGTTTCATTTGTATTTACGACTTTTATTTTAACTTATTAATTCGTGCATCGCCCCTATAGGGAGAATAAAATTTCCGTACTTGAAAGGTATCTATTCGTTTCATTTAACAAAACATGTAAACAGGCACAATCAATCTAATTTGAAGGAAGTTTTAATATGTTAGGTAGGTACTCTTTAATCATATCAGACAATACTTACATAAACACAAATTAGATAGTACGTAAGGATTCTTGTTAGGTATAAAACTCCTAGATACGAATAGTCCCTTCTGTAATCTGTAGCTTAGTCAACAAAATGTCATTTTGTTGACGTACGTTGAACAAAACGCGTAAAGTGCTATGAAAATCACGGCGCTTACGCCTTTCCGTTCGCGAACTAACTTCATCCTAGAAGCGATATAGCGCTGCGTGAATTTCGCATGCTTAGACGTTTAATTATTTTTCAGCGCTGCATCGCACTTAAAGTTTGACAATTCCATTGACAATTCAAAATGGAACATGACTTTTGCATACGATAGCTCCTCTAGTTCTACATATACCTCAATGGCATCAGCCGATGCGGCTTGTTTCACAATTACCCACAGAATCCCATTTATCACTTTAAAATTGACTTTTAACGTCCACATTTCAACGAACATACAGACAGATACAAGATATTTTTTTAAATTTTAACTAGCACAGAGTTATTCAAATCTATCATAACATCAAACAATTTCATAAAATTTTAGGACCAATCGTCACGCCTATTCTCAGTGTTAGCCTGGTCTGGAGAAGTCTGGAAGATGGCAGTCTTATACCCCCGTGCCTCGGAAAGGATGTTAAGCTCATGTTCCTGCGCCTGATCCTTTTTTTTTATAGGATAGGGGGCAGACGAGCAGACGGATCACCTGATGTTAAGCGAAAATCAAAATATCTTCATTCAATTTAAGTCCTTAATTTATCTTATTCCTCGTTCGAGTCACTCTGGTGTCCCATCGAAATAAGAGGGTAAGGGAATAGAATGCACTTGTGTCTGCACATACACTTGTGCACTATAAGTGGCCGAAGCGTGGCTCTCCCACGGTAAATCTTCCATCGATCCGAACAGCTCTGTGTTGTATGCGATCTAAAGAAAGAAGTGTGAAAAAAAATCATCAGTTGATATTTGTAAGTAAAACAGTTTCTCTCAGGCCACACTGTTGTTGGTTAGCCTCATGTTTAATCAGCGCCAACATTGGAAGTCAATACGCGAATGCGTGGGATGTGAGCTTCGCTAGTGATGTGACAGAAACGTTTACTAAATATCGATAAAATCCACAAACAAATAAGTAGGAAACAAACTGGTTCAACCAAAATTTAAAGTTTTTTTCATGAGCAACATAAGTGCGCTATCAACAGTTAACCCCGTTTCCTCCAATTGGGCCTCCGGTACCCTCACTCAATTGACGAAACACAGCGCAGGCGCAGCTTCACGTTTTAGATTTGTTTATATATTTCTTATTGGAAAACAAACAGGTACGGTATTTTAAAACAAATGTGCGTTTAACAGTTTTCGCAAATAACATTCTCCATGATGAAAGTCAATGTCTCGGCAGCGTAAGTCATTATTATTCGTGGATATTTGGCGACCCGTTTAGCACAATTTTTTTGAGCGCCGGTTGTAAATAAGAGTCGTGGGTTCGTTTCCCGCACCAACACATATGTTTGTTGATGTTATAGATATTTGTGTTTGGTCTGGGTTTTGTGGTTCCACCGTTGTTTCTGGTTTTCATAGCATAAGGGAAACCTTAGTTTCGGACCAGTACAATGTATGTGATGTTGGCTCAATTTATTAATTTATCGATAAGTCAGTGGCGCATCACTAAGCAATCTCTGGTGGAATTTCACACAGGCAGGTAAGCAGCCCACGCTGCTGTTATTGTATCAACCGTGATTCATCGAGATAATATTAACAGATTCACGCCTTCTGGTAACAGGTATCTTGGTATGCTCTCTACAGAGACAAACGTATATTGTTGAAACACCAACAATTCATAGGAAATGGTTCGAAAGTACATTCTAAGTAAGTGATAAGGCCGCCTTTGTTGAACATTACTCCTGTTATAACTAGTTTTAAGTTTTATATCTCTGGTTTGTGTGCAATAAAAAGCATATTCATTCATTCATTCTAATGCGTACGTCCAAGGAGTGAAATTCTCTACCGGCCTAAGTGTTCCCGACTCCGTACTAAGTAAGTAGCTTAAGGACTTGTTACAGTTATCAGACAACAGAGGAGACACAAATACAAATTTACTTCAAAACATAAAGAATGTATCTATGAGTGAACATTTACATCCCTATAACCACGTGTTCTATCAACCATTCTGAACAACATTTGTTCAACAACTTTCCGAAATTCATCAATTTTTTTCGACTCCCCATACAAAATCATCAAATCACGTGACCGACTCTATAAGGAAAGATGTCATTTTTTTATGCGAATTTTCAAAAGTCTTAGAACAAATGTTGTTCAGAATCGTTGATAGAACACGTGGTTTAAGTTTACCTAAGTGTTCACAGAAACATCCTATATGACACCCAGACACTGAACAAAAATAAGTGTTCATCACACGAATGTTTGTCCAGGGTGGAGATCGAACCCACGACCTTTGGCGTATGAGGCAGGGTCACTACCAAATGCGCCATCCGGTCAGTAATGGACTATATCACTTGTATTCCGTAATTTTATTTGTTCCGATGCGACAGGTATAGTCTCCTTCCTTACAGCAGAATACATAATAGTACAAGTACAGAAGACCCACTCCAAAAAACCGTTTATGGAGATAAAGACTCAGGCTACCATAACATAACGTTGAAATTCCGACCGCCTAGCGTTCAATACCTACAATTATTATTCATGTCTAGAAGTGCGTTCTCTTTCTATCGCATAACTCGTACCTTTTCTGGCAATATCAGGGTTGTCTATTTTAAGAAAATAATATTGTACTCTTAAATATTAATTAATACCTTTTTATATTGCTCTAGTTTAGCGACTCCGAAGGTAGTTAAGCCATTAAGCCGCCCGCTCGTGAGGCCCTACTGATTGGCCGGGGCCGCCGCATGTACTTGCAAGTTCGTTACCTACAACAATTGTGGGAGAGCCATGCTTCGGCATGAATGGGCAGGCTCGACCGGAGTGATACCACTGCCTCACATAAAACCGGCGTGAAGCAGCTCCTGTGCTGTGTTTCGCCGAGCGAGTGAGGGTACCGGAGGCCCATCGGGGAGGAAGGGGATAAAAGGTTAGCAGCGCTCTTGTTGCATGTGTTCATGGGCGGCGGCAATTGCTTACCATCAGGTGATCCACCTGCTCGTCTGCTGCCTATCACATAAAAAAAAAACCTACACGCGGAGTGGAACAGGCCTGCTTACAGTAACAAAGTTCACCAGTTAACCCACATAACAAATTACCAATTACATTATAAAGGCCCGCACACACTATCCAGGGCGATCATAATTTAATTAGCGACCTGCAAGTCATGACGACATCTGCGACGGACGCGTCGACCGTCATGACGAAACTAATGCATGGGGCGGAAGACAGCCAATTAAAATTTAGTTTTAATTAAATTAAGTTAAGGTTTATGTTAAAACGTAATTGGAGAGATAAAGAGACGTAGACTTGGGTGGCTCAGCCACGTTAAAGAAAGGTATCAGATCGCAACGCATAGAAGACATATTTCGGACAACCACAGCTCATCAGTTAAACATTATCACTAAATAACGGGTTGCCGTGAACAAGAATTTGCAAAAAATGTAAGAAAACCAGCAGGAAAACAGTGGGAGAGCCACGCTTCAGCATGAATGGCTCGACCGGAGCAATACCACGTCCTCACAGAAAACCGGCGTGAAGCAATGCATGCGCTGTGTTTCGCTGCGTGAGTGAGGGTACCGAAGGCCCAATTAATGGGAAGGGGGGTTAAAAGGTAAGCAGCGCACTTGTGATACCACTGGTGTTGCAGGTGTCCATGGGCGGCGTTAAAGGCCCAAAATAGATGGTTTTAGACCACGTCTTCAACAATTGGCAAACCAACGCTAAAAACAGTGTGCAATGGCGCAGGCCGTTGCCCAGCAGTGGGACTACATAGTTAAATAAAAGAAAATACAAAAAATACTTCAACCGACATTCGGCTATGGCCAACTTACCGAACAGCTACGTAACTGATAGCAATAATAATATATCCTGCGTATGACGCAAACTGTGCACACTCTGTTCCCTTACCCTCTTAATTCGTAGAACACCAGTGTGACATAGTTGAAATAAAACAAAAAGTCAATAACCCTCCTTTTGATGTGCCGTAGTCGGGTAAACGAGCGTATCCCTTTTTAAAAGTTCGGACGCACTTGTGACTTCTCTGTTACCGCTTACGATCAGGTGATCCGCCTGCTCGTCTGCCACCTATCTCATAAAAACAAAAACGTTGTTCTAGTTTCCATCGGCATCCGCCGTCGCAGCTGGTGTACCGCAATAAGGAAGCGACGGCATTCGCGTGGAATCCTTCGCGGGTAGATAAATGCGCTCCGTCGGCGAAACGGCTTTGCTGACACGCGAAAACTGGAGTTAGGGGCCTCTCACACGATACAGGGCATTGGTTTAAAGTTCATTGCACTGAGATGTAGATTGTTTTCTTAAGATAAAAATCTGTACTGTGTATGTCTCTAGATTTTTCAGACTTGGACAAATGTTATACCTATCTAATCCAAAAAGCAAAAAACTTGGATCCCATCGAAATATACCACATAAAAGACAATAAAGGGTGCATTTCTATCTGCGAAGACATTTATGCACAACAGATACGAGTACATTTATATTAAATACTTTTTCGAATATTTACCAAAAGATATGAAATGTATGTAATGTACATAACATGGTAATTTTTTTGCACAAATCGGGTTTTTTTTTATAATATAGTGATATTCGTAGTGTGTTATGCTCTTTAATGATGAATTGAAAAGACACAATGTAAGATGAATCATCGGGGAAAGAGGGGATGACACATAGAGATGGAATTTGCAACTAATGTATGGAAAATCCCAGTTTAAACCTCAAACGAAGGATTGAAAATTTAATTAGACTTTCGAAGCTGTAGGGCTATGACGATTTTATGATGACTAGTAATTCAACATATGACTCGCAAATATCTGTGATCTTACTTTTTGTTTATCCGTACTTTTTCTCTTCGTATCACATCACGATTGTAATTCGGAACTAAAATTTAATACAGGTATTAAAAAGTATTTAATAATGGAATTAAAATGAATCTTTATTGTCTGATAGCGATGTTACAATAAATGCAGGTGTATTTGCAAGAGTTTGATTCCAATCCGATATGTAGTTTCCAAGATAAGCGCGAACAAACAGACAGATTTTAAATTCTAATCTGACTGATTCATATTCTGTTACTGTTATTTGAACGCCCGAATTATTTTGACAAACATATTATTTTCAATGTACAGACACATTTTTTTACATTTTTTTATTATACTTATACACCGTTAAATTTTAGTCGTTCTAATCCTGAAGCCCTCATAATATGTAACACAAATAAGGCCCCTTTTGCATGATAGATCACCACAATAGACAAAATAAACATCAGCAGTTCCATACGTTATTAAATTAATAAGGTCTTCGGAATTCGGTATTTGACATGGTTAACAATTAAATAAGAAAAATAATTGAATTATGTAGATTTTACGACGCTGATTCAGAATATCTATGTTAATTTACAAATTAAACATTAGAAATATTTTTATTTCTTAAAAATAAATAAGAAATTTTGCATCTGTGGATTATCAAAACTAAAACGGCTTGTAGCCAATCAGAACGCGTGACGTCACGATGCAAGAAACAACAAAATTCCCCTTGTGAACGGTGGTGTTACTGTTAGTTTGGGGTTAAACATTTGGACAAACAAAGGGAGAGTAAATGAAACAATATATTTTTAATTAGAATGATTTATTGAAATATTACAAAAAATCCTTATTACGCATTTATATTCATTTTCAAAAATGAATAAGTTTATTGTACACGTGTCGAATATATTTCTGGGGGTCTAATTTTTTTGAAATATTGGATAAACGAACATTCGTATACTTTTCTATATTAAAATTAGCGAGCTCCAATTATGGTTTACTATCTTCTCCGTTATCATGCATGATACTCCCGGACCACATATTTTATTCCTTTTACCTCGAAATATTTTATAGCCACCTTTTTATTTTTAGAATAAATTCCAACATCGTATGACCAGAAGAAAGGACAGTAATTTCTCTAATTCACTTTACAATGTTTTAATATTATAATATACGTCTATACTATTTTATTCAAACTATAATGAAAGAACGGATTTTGAAACTAACTGCAGTGAGTGAATGATTCATTCAAAAGTCGAGTTGATTTTAATTGGTCCCATCACTAGGACCGATACCACGATATCATTATTAAATTTTTCTGTCGTTTACGTATCGTAACGATTTTTATTAAAATACATTTTCTAGTTTAATACACATTTGATAATTAATAAAAGTCATTACTTATGATAGGAAACGCGATCTTGTTGCGAATTTTAGCTGTCAGATCGCCTTTTACATGAAAATACTGCACAATTCACCATTTTTAAGAGAAACGTCACGCGACACGGAGCGATGCAAAATGGCGATGTAGCGACATCCAAGTAGTTTTGTATAACTTAGTTGACCAGTTCCGAATAGTTGACCAATGTACTTTGCCGGAGGGGGAAACGCCCGGTATGGCATCTCCAGTGGCTATATACTCAAAGATTGAATCATGACGTCGAGGGCTAATTTGTCACGTGACTTGCTGTTTTGGCGGGAAATTTGAATCGTATTATTTAAAATGGCTGTTTTTGTTATAAATTAACTTTAAAAATGAAATAGACAATTATCAAACGTATCTTTAGTGTCCTAAGAATACAATAAAATACTTTTTTAAAAATTGTCAAATACCCAATTAAAACGACTGTAATTTAATGATGTAGCTATGTTATAGATAAGATAGTAGCTTTCGTAGATTAATTCGTGTCCGTCGACCCTTATCTCGTAGCAGGCTGCTACGAGCGCGTGCTACGCCGTAGTCACGTAGCGCGTGGCGAACAAGAAATATCAATATGAGCGGGCGACGATGGTTTGCTTTTAGCTACAGTGTTAAGATAGTTTTTTTATAGTATGTTGTAAGTTATAGTAATACCGCTAGTATCGTTATGGATATAGCGAGTATTTTTTTTTTTTAAACTTTTGCGTTGCATATACAAATACTTGATTATTATAACGGGACTAAACGCGAGGTTGGAGCCGTAAAGTCCTTGAGTGGAGACCGCGACTCGGTAAACGTAGTGTTGGACGCCCTGCGACAAGATGGGATGACGACATTCGAAGGCTGGCTGGAGTGAGCTGGATGAGAGTGGCCGAAGATCGGGGGCGGTGGCGTGCATTAGGGGAGACCTACGCCCAGCAGTGGACGAGTGTGGGTTGCTGATGATGATGAAACGCGAGGATATTTAAAATAAGTACATTATAGCACTTACTGCTTGACGTTTCGACTGCGTTACAACAGCCGTGGACTTAAGTCCGCCTGTGACCCCGTTTAGTCCTGTTTATATCAAGGATTTGTATAGCGAGTATTGCTGTAATAATTAACGTAAACACTCGTGGCAGACGTTAAAAAAATACTGTTAATTTTTTTTATGTGATATGTGGCAGAAGAACAGACGGTTCACCTGATGGTAAGCGATTGCCGCCGCTCCTTTGTCGTGTTTATATCAACCTGGTATCCGATTGTAAAATAAGAGCAAAAGATTAGTGAGTGGATTTATGTCTGCGCATAGATACACATGCTCAATATACTCGTATCTTCTGTATTTTGCCGCCATTGCTAAAATATCCTTTACTTACTTACTTACTTACTACGCTGGCTCAGCGACTCGAAGTGGATCTTGACCTCCGACACGAGAATTTGCCACTCCGCTCTGTTCTCAGCCACCTCTTGCCAAGGCCTTTGAAGGTGACCAAGATCCTTCTTGACCTGGTCCATCCAGCGGTATCTGGGGCGCCCCACTGGGCGCTTCCCGGTAGACCGACCCAGGTAAGCTCGCTTGGCAGCACGATCTGACTGCATTCGCTCTATGTGACCGAGCCAGCGCAGCCTTGCTGACTTTGTCTCGCCCATTATATTTGGTTCGGCCACAAGCTCTTCGATTTCGGCGTTTTTTCTTAGTCTCCAGGTCCCTAAAATATCCTTTAGAAGACATTATTACTACTATTCGCTCATTTACAGGATTCATTTAATATTAATTAACTAATTTCGAAATCTAAAATTCTAAAACCGAAAACGAGAATCAAGTTGGAAATGTTACCAAACGAGAAATTCAATTAGAATACATAATACAGTATATTTTACTTGCGTAATTATATTTGCTAAGAGAAAAGTGCCCTCTAGACATACCAACCCAATTTTATTAATAACTAGCGTCCGCCCGCGACTTCGTCCGCGTGGTAAAGCAACTTTTTACCCCTTACAACCCCCGCACTAAAAAGTAGCCTATGTTCTGTCTCAGGGCCTAGATCATATGTATACCAAATTTCATTTAAATCCGTTCAGTAGTTTTGCGTGCGTGAAAGAGTAACAGACAGACAGAGTTACTTTCGCATTTATAATATTAGTTAGGATTTCTGTGAATTAAAACGGATTTGCTCGGTGCGTCCTAATTATTCCAACTGATATTATAAAACGCAATTAAATGTGAGGATTTTTTTCAAAATCCACTGAAAAAAAACGGCCGCAAGTAACATTTATTTTCATATTTGAGTTGAGCGAAGGAAAGTTCTGGTTGCGGCGACCTCCTCGTGTGGGGGGACTACGGTGCGGCGACCTCCTCGTGTGGCCTCCCCGGTAGTATTTTCTTTCTGTTTGGAACTGCTACCGGAGGGGTCCTGGTGTCCCTGGGCAACGGCGGGTAGCAATTGGCTTATCGCCATATTGCTACCCGACGGCTGACAGCTGCACTTTGAGGCCCAGCTCTGTCTGGGCCGGGGCCCTGTCCGGCGCCCTGTGAGGATCTCCTCCACTTTGGGCGCACCTTGACGTGGGCCCCACCGAGTGGGGCGCCTTCGGGCGCCACCCCCACATCTTTTGTGGGGGTCTTTAGTTGCTGGTCTGCGCTGCGTCCCACAGCCAGTGGGATGCGGCAAAGGCCGGCTAACCCCACCTCTCCGCCCAGCGACCGACTACGCAATCCAGCGTAGCCGGCCGTGGGGCTGTCTGGTGGGGCAGTTTTTTGGAAGCCTGCAGGCACTCTCCCCCCACCTTGCCCTGCAGCCAGCAGGGTGTGGGTTTGTGGAGAGTTCTGCAGGAGCCCATGCCCGCGACGCCCGTATCGCAATCCAGCGATGCGGGCGCCGCCCGGTTGGGGCTTTGTCGGAGGGCAGTGGGAGCTGCTCTGGGGGCTTTAAGCCCCGGGCGTCGGAAAGAGGCCGTGCTGGCGTGCCTCGCTGTCCATGGGTGGGTCTGCGGTGATGAGGTTCGTCCTATTTCCCGCTTTCCCACCCCGAACCTGGATTTGCCGGGAAAAGTCGCAGAGTGTTTAGTGGGTATGCCCTTGAACGGCTTCTGATTAGCAGAGGCCCAATCCAGGGGAGAGCCCCACACTACCTGGTCGTCTCCCAGCGGCCGGGTGTGCATAAGGCGGCATTCACTCTGCGTGAACAAAAAAAAAAAACAAAAGGAAAGTTCTGGTTAAATATTTTTTATACTAGAGGCGGCAAACAAGCAAGCGGGTCACTTGTTGGTGTCAACTTGTATCTTCACCCTTCCGCCTCATGTTTTTGTATTTTTTTTTATGTTTTTTTTTTTGGTAGCAGGCGAGCAGGCGGATCACCTGATGGTAAGCAATAGCCGCCGCCCATGGACACTTGCAACACCAGTGGAGTTACAAGTGCGCTGCCAACCTTTTATCCTCTTCCCCCCCGAGTGGGCCTCCGGTACCCTCACTCACTCAGCGAAACACAGCACAGGGGCTGCTTCACGCCGGTTTTCTGTGAGGCAGTGGTATCACTCCGGTCGAGCCGGCCCATTCATGCCGAAGCGTGGCTCTCCCACAGTTAAAATAAATGTGATAAGTAGCAGACGCACAGACAGATCGCCTCATCATGGTAAGCGATTGCCGCCGCCCATAGCGTCGTAAGACCCGAAAGCCTTTTAAAAGGCTTTTCCATTGTGTCTACTATGTGGGCCTTACGACGATAGACACCTGCAACCAGTAGAGTCACAAGTGCGCTGCCAACCTTTAACATCCTTTCCCCCGATTGGGCCACTGACACTCACTCGACGAATTACACTGCAAGGGCGCTGCTTTACGATGTTCTTCTGTGAGGCCTCGGCATCTCTCCAGTCGAGCCGGCCCATTCATGCCGAAGCGTGGCTCTCCCTTACCGTAGGAGAGTGTTTTATCTATACTATTTACAAAGATGTAAATTCTATAGGCATCGGCAAACCTTAAACACAAACGGAAAAGGCGAAACACTAGCGCAATGCAATCGACGCCCAGCGCCATCTGTTGGTGGTCAATGGAACTACTGTCCCGAAACGAAGTGAGGGCGGGCCACTAGTCTAAAATATTCCAATAACACGCCGTCTGCGTGTTCTGTAATCTCATTGTGCAAACGTAGTCATAATAAAATTGTTCGCATTCCATACAGAAAGTCATACACGTTTGTATGAGACGTTTGAGCGCAATAGAGATGGGGAGGGACCGCAGACAAATAGTGGTGGGATGATATCGATATATTCACTGTCAATTATAAAAACAATTATCGACGTTTGAGCACCAATTACATCTCTCAAAATGGTTTGTTCTTCTTGGTAGAAATTGACATTCCGAATCAGCGGTAGATTACATAATATTTAACATTCATAAGTCGTGTATCGATACATCGGATTGCTTTGTATCGATACAGCAAAATATCGATTCGTATCGGATATCTTCAGCCCATGGGCGGCGCAATCGCATACGAACTGTCTGCTCGTCTGGACTGGACAAACAAACACTTGTGTTCGTTGAGTGTCTGGGTGTTATATAGGTACTTAAATACTCGTATTATATTTGTGATTCTCAGTTGTCTGATATCTGTAACACAAGTGCTTAAGCTACTTAGAACGGCGTCAGGTCAATGTATGAGATAAATAAATAAATTCACACATCTCATACATTGACCTGAATCTGTACTAAGTAATAAATCAGACAACAGAGGATCACAAAATATAATACACATAACATCCAGACACTGAACCAACACAAGTATTCTTCACAGGAATGTTTGTCCATGGTGGGGATCAAACCCACGACCTTTGGCGTATGAGGCAGGGTCACTACCAAATGCGCCATCCGGCCATCAAACGTTTTTCGAGTTCATTTAACTATCAACAAAAATGTTTAAGGGAAACATGCCTAAATTCTTCATGAAATATAATTCGAGATGAAATATTTTTCATCGATATTTCTCCTTTCCCCTCCCTATCCCACCAGGGGTCGCCTCATCCGTCTAGCCGCGCCTACGGCCGCCTTTACAAAACTGAGCCTTTGTACTTTTCGCAGAAATTCTCTAAGCCTCAACCTTATCCCCTCTCATTAGAGTTTAAATTGGCTAATTATTTGTTTGAGCTTTCAAAACATTTGCTGAACCCTTCAACCTTATGTCGAGGGGTTAGAGTTTGGATTGGCGGATTATTTGTTTTCTCTTTGAATGGGGCTAATTTTCGTCGGATTACGAAAGGAATATGTTCAGAAATTAGATGGAAAAAATAAAATTTACCTTTGTACAGTCAGCAGCAGAAGTAACTACACTCCAAGCCAATTCTCGGTTTTCGCCTTCTATGTCGAGTCGACTTCATGGAACGCATAGACCAATAGGAGAACAAGGTAAGGAATGTCGTAGTCACACGTCCATATACCTAGGGGCCATTCAAGTATTACGTAAGCATCGATGGGGGGAGGGGGGGTCTTGGCTTTGCTTACTTTTGGTAATTCAGGAAGAAAAAGTATATTTTTTCGCCAATTTTTGTTGACAATGGGGGGGGGGGGGGGGGTTGAATTTCTCAAAAAATCTGCTTACGTAATACTTGAATGGTCCCCTAGCACTTTGACAACGTGTGACTGCGGATTTCCAAACATGAAAATTTATCTCTACATAGTGAATATTGCATACTTCAGAATAGTATTGTATGACATTAATGTAAATTAACAACGAAGGCTTGTTTTATACTTTTTCAGCGTCGTTTTTTGTCGTAGTTGGGTTTTAGTTTTTTACTTTTTTTTGTGCAATAAAGAGTACTTATGTGAGTCTGCGGCATAAAACAGTAGTTATGACCTTGAGTGCGCAGAAACCAATTTTAATAGAAAGTCTTCTTTTTTACAAGTGCGCAAAATAACGGTCATCGCTATTCTTTCATGGCGCCCAGCTATATCTATCTACAATCACATTAAACAATCGAATCAATTTAATGCATTGCTTGTGAGATAATATTGTGTGATTGCCAAGTCAATGAATGAATAACCGACTTGGCAAAACATGGACCTCACCACTTTTTACGGTAGTTGCGAGACTTGGTTTTTTTGACAAGTATTGTTTTTGATGGGATCTATCTAATATGGCGCCAAATCGTCCTTCGCTATGGTAAAATAAATAAACTAAGTGGCACTGAACGAATAAAATTTTAAGACTGAAAATAATCCGTTTTATGACTAGAAACATAATTTTATAGCTTCACACATCTGCCTCAAATGTGTCTTGGACTTTTTGGAAAATTGGCAAGTTCGTTTGTATACAGTACAATGGGTTCCATATACTATAATCGGGCCGTTCTATCATGCCCGATTTGACAGTTAATTTACAACAACTGCCCTTAGTGGAAATAACTGTTACTTCGATTCGGCAATTTTACCGCTGTCCCTCACTAGTGCCTTCTCTAGTGTCAAATCGGGCATTATAGAACGCCCCGACTATAATGGCGCATTTGATGGTGACCCTGCCTCATTTATTTCTTTTATATGATAGGTAGCAGACGAGCAGGCGGATCACCTGATGGTAAGCAATTGCCAACCCATGGACACCTAAAATACCAGTGGAGTCACAAGTGCGCTACCAACCTTTTATCGCCTTTCCCCCCCGGTTGGCCTCCGGTACACTCGGCGAAACACAGCACAGGGGCTTATACGCCAAAGGTCGTGGCTTCGATCCCGTTGTGTTATAGCTCGGGTTTGTGATCGCCAATCCGCATTAGGCAAGCGCGGTGATTAAGCCTAACCCCATCATAGCAGCGATGACTAGATTTCTATGATGGAGGCCTTTGCCCTGCAGTAAGACAGAATATAGGCTGATACTTTACATATTTCGTTTCTGTGTCGACCCCTGGTTTCACTTTTATTTCCCTGGAGTGAAGTGGTACCAAGTGTATACCACTTTACCTAACTTAGAAGATGGAGTTATTTACCTGAAACAAAAAAAAAAAATTAGTTTTATGAAACACCAAACAGATAAAAAAGCAAGTAAAGCAGCGTCTATGCTGTGTTTCGTCGAGTGAGTGAGGGTACCGGAGACCCAACTTGTGACTTTACTGATGTTGCAGGTGTCTAATGGCCGCACTCAGAGACGTCATTTAACGTAATGTCAATTATCCAATTTAAAAATCATCTTTATGTGTATTAAAATAAGTGTCGAGTTTTTTTCTAAAGTAACCATTAAAGTTAATGAACAACTCTGAGTGCGGGAGTAAGGGTGGCAGTAATCAATTACCATCAGGTAATCCGTCTGCTAGTCTGCCAAAAATCACATAAAAAAGCCCATACACAGTGAAAATTCTACAATCCATACTCCATACTAATATTATAAATCCGAAAGTAACTCTGTCTGTCTGTCTGTCTGTCTGTTACTCTTTCACGCCAAAACTACTCAACGGATTTAAATGAAATTTGGTATACAGATAATCTAGACACTGAGAAAGAACATAGGCTACTTTTTATTGCGAAAAGGGGGTTGTAAGGGGTTGAAAGGGGGGTAAAAAGTTACTTTTCCACGCGGACGGAGTCGCGGGCGGCCGCTAGTATAAAATAATTATCACTTTGGTTTAAATATCCCCAATTCTATCCCTAATAACCCCGGAGCGGCTCTCATACAAACATTTCATACATCGCCATAAAACGCCAGCTTCAACCGATTATGGCCCTTAATGCACCGCAATAAAGCTCCATATTCCCCCAATTAACTGTAGTTATTAATTTAAATCTCCTTAACAGGTCTTTAAAGTTAGGGTGCTCTTTGGATGGAAATTCAACTTTAATCCTTAAGGAATAGAATGGGTTATGGCTTAGCAGTTTTGGGTATTAAAGCGCCTAATGATATTTGTACAATTAAATTTGGCTATTAAAATGGTCTCAAAATATGTTATGTTTAAGAATATCGTTTTAATAGTTTTTAGAGTAACCGGAGGCCCATTTGGGGGGAAAGGGGGTTAAAGTTTGGAAGCGCACTATTACAGGGTGTATCTGTGAACATTTACATCCTTCAAGGAGGTGGTTAGTAAGTCGATTCTCAGCCCATATCACGTGAAAAAACCACACCTTAAATTGGTCCCGAAAATTCGTTCATTTTCCGAAACGATACTGCCCAACAGCTGACCAGATAAGGCAACGACCTCAGCCATCCATTCATGACTACAAACTAGCTGTGCTTATCAGATTTCGACATTATTACAATGCCATAAAGTCGAAAACACGTTTCACCATTTAACATTTTAGGCTGTTTCGTGATTCAAGTGTCGATAGTGATGCGAATTGGCTTTATTCGAAACACTCGAGTATCGAGTGCTTTTAGCGAAACTCATTCAATGGAAAAATCTCTCAACCTTTATCATGATAAACTTCATGAAGTCGTTTCAACTGTTTCGAGACTCGAACCAAGGTTACAAACCATAATCTACCCAAGTTTTAACTGTGGGAGAGCCACGCTTTGGCATTAATGGGCCGGCTTGACCGGAGTGACACTGCCTCACAGAAAACCGACGTGAAGCAGCCCCTGTGCTGTGTTTCGCCGAGTGTATGAGGGTATCGGAGGCCCACCCGGGGAGGGGAAGGGGATTGAAGGTTGGCAGCGCACTTGTAGCTAACTCCACTGGTGTTGCAAGTGTCCATGGGTGGCGGCAATTGCTTACCATCAGGTGATCCGCCTGCTCGTTCCCTACCTATCACATAAAAAAAAAGTTAACTGGGACTCGAATGAAATAACCATGAAGGTGCTTTGACGCCTTAAGTTTCATGTCTGCAACGGCACGAGCTAAGTGCTCGAAGAACTCGAATGTAAATGTGTTGAAAACCGACAGTTTAGTCAGTTAAATTTAGCTCGCATAGCTGGCCAATTTTTTAAGTAAATGCTAAGTCACCATGAATTCATGACCATGCATACAAAACATACCAAGCGAGCTAACTTACGAGTTGATCTTACTTTTGCTATGAAATGCAACCCACACCAGTGGGTTAAAATTGTAATAATAACTCGATAAATTGTTTGAGTGCGAAAATTTTACTCGAGTCCCATCACTCGTACGGTAACCTAGCAACGGTGTGGCTGTGAATGAATGAATGTACCGGCGCCGCCATCTTGGAAGGGGGGCGGCGTGTGCGCGCCACACTCGCGCTAGCTGACTAGCTGTTTTCCAGTCGACCAGCGCCCGCGCCGGCTTGCGCATGTGTGCGTGTGTGTGTGTGCCGCGAATTCTGGATTAGTAAATAATGTAATTGTAATGATTTCATAGCAAAGTGTGTGTGTGTGATTGCGAGGTCTTGCGGGTTTGTGCATATCGATCAATTTTGTGAAATGAAAGTGCCATTTTATGGTGAGTGTTAAGTGAATGCCGAATCGTAATGGATTTCCGGGTCGCAACTCGCATGTACCTAACCTAGGCAAGTACATTTCTCAAGTTTCACGATTGATTAGATCAAACCAATTTTTGATCTCACGTCTACCAAACATTGCATGGTTTTCATGTTTTTCCACGGTGGCATTCACCCGGCAAGACAGAGCAAGATATCAAGCTTTTGACGGTAAAAAAAATCGTGATATCGGATTATTCGTGAATGAGTAATTTACAAAGATAAGTAAATGTTTACAACTGATCATGAAATTCTTCTAGTGACCTGCCGATTCAATAAATGGCAACGTTGTAGGTGGTTGTAGGTTGACTTACACGTGCCGAAAAGTTACACGCGCCGCGGCGGCATCATGGCGTTTGTCGGCTTCCTTTGATAGGCGCCGCGCGCGCCGCGGCGCGACGTTGCATGCTTGCTAGGGTCTTGCGTGCGAGTGAAACGTTGTTTCGTGAGAGAGACAAGGCTATGTTGCGCCAATGAAAATCTGTTGAAGTAGTCCAGTAGCTTTCGTGTGAAAGAGATGGCCCCTGCCATCGTTCGACCTTATAGCAATGTGTTAAGGTCGAGATGTCGGGCAGAGAATTAAAGGAGTGGTTTAGGGAGTGTTCTAACTGTGCGTAGTACTACACCAATACTACGTTTACTACGAGTTCTTTGACCCACTTTGACCCCTAACACGGACCATTAGTTTACAGGACTTTAGGATTACTTTGATCGAAAATAATTTGAAGTACATGCACCTATTGTACCGTTTTATATTTTTCATGATTATTATACCTACTCCCAAATCACACCCTGAAAGGATGTAACTGTTTACCGATACACCCTGTATATACCTATATATATTATATAATAGTGGCCCGCCCTCACTTCTCTTCGGGACCGTAATTCAGAAATGAACCAAATAGATGGCGCTGTGCCCAATTACATCGCGCAAGCGTTTCGTGTTTTCGTTTTACCTATAAGTCTTGTCGTTGTCTGTAGAAGTTATCTCTTTATAAATAGTATAGATATAGATAGAAGATATATTGACTGTACTTGTGTTGCGATTGTCTATGGGCGACGGCATTCTCTTATCCATCAGGTGATCCATCAGCTCGTCTGCCACCGATCACATAAAATAAGTACCAAAAATGGTATTTTTCTTTAACTAATATTATAAATGCGAAAGTAACTCTGTCTGTCTGTTACTCTTTCACGCCAAAACTACTGAACGGATTTAAATGAAATTTGGTATACAGATAATCTAGACCCTGAGAAAGGACATAGGCTACTTTTTATTGCGAAAAGGGGGTTGTAAGGGGGGTAAAAAGTTACTTTTCCACGCGGACGAAGTCGCGGGTGGCCGCTAGTATGAAATAAATGTTACTTGCTCCTACGGGACCCTTCATAGGCGAGTTCGACTCGCACTTTTTAGATACGGAACCCCAATGTAAAACATACTCATTAACTTAGTTTAAAAAAATATATCAGACGCGTCTAAAATGTTGACACGTCTTCAGATATGTACATGAACCTTAAGACAAAGGAAATAAGGTTTAAAATACACACGTTGTAATATATGTGTCAGTCAGCGTTCAGATGCGCTAGGATACGGTCGCTTTTTTCGTAATTTATCCCAAAATATGGAAATATAATTCACGCAATATTGGCAAAAAATGTGTACAAAACAATGTGCAATAAGAACTAAGGTGCAGTGAAGTTTTTGTGAATAAAAATTCGGGAGTGGAACATCGCGAGAGCTGTGTTAGCTGAGGAAGGCCCCTCTTCACCTCGGGGAAAGAGACGGGCTCGGCGCGAGAAATAAATCGTCCTTGTCGCACTACAGCGGAGCGGGACTGCGAGCGGGCGCGGGCTAGCATCGACAATCTTTCGGCGTTTGGAGTATCTAAAACCTAAAAGTACTTTGGTTAATATTCGGATACCTACGAGATGGCGAATGATTGCAGCGCTTGTTGCTCAAAAATAACGGGTAACGCCTT
>JABMDO010000776.1:0-18883 GCA_014851415.1 Cnaphalocrocis medinalis | reverse complement strand
AAAAGTACTTTGGTTAATATTCGGATACCTACGAGATGGCGAATGATTGCAGCGCTTGTTGCTCAAAAATAACGGGTAACGCCTTTATGGAATGCTCCTGGACAATCAGGTGATTTCAGCTTGCAATGTCCTAACGAAATTAACTGCCGCACTCAGAGTCGTCAATGTTTTTTATCTTAATTATGGATAATCTTTATGTTTATTAAAACCTTTAGTTAATATTTTTTCCATAAGTGACAAAGTTTAAAATTAACGTCTCTGATTGCGGCAATAAGGTCACAAAGTTGGACACTCGTGGGGTTTCACTTGTGGATTTCAGGGAATATTTTTAATCATTACACCACGGAGGCTGTTTGAGGCAGGCTCCCGCAACGGAACAAAAAAGGATTAGCGTTCCACCAGTGTATCATGGCCCATATACGGAACAATTTTATCAAAGTCATTTACGGCTTCGGTGTTGTTTAGAAATGTTGGTTTTGGTTATCAGCAGGAGGTTCGACCCCAGGCAGCCTGAAGGTGACTCCTCCGTCCGCGTCACCCAGCGCCAGCAAGTCGTCGGAGGCCGTCGGCGTTATCAACGCCGCTCCGCCGGCGTCTTCTATACCTCTGCCTACTGTAGCTGCTACTTCTGTCACGTAAGTTATTTTTGGTGTTCTAATCCCGCGTACGGAAACGGGCGCGTCTATGGCTCAACCAACGTCAAGTGTTTAAGAGAAACACGTCGATTGTAATATCGACCAGTTTCAATTTGAACTTCTCTCTAATTAAAATCTCTTGTTAAAATCAGCATCTATTATAAATAAAAAAAACACATGTAGACGAAACAGGTGGGAAAATAAAACTGACAAAACAACATATCGGGATAATTTTGTGTCTCTCCGTAAAATAGTCCGAAACCTAAATCTCTTCACCAGCCCATGGTTCTTCCTTCCGTATGTAATACGGACTGAATCTGGGAAACTGGAAACTCTTGCTAAGGGCTCTTTTCGTTCATTCTGTTATTAAAATTGTGCACTAGACTCACGTCACACCAGCCGGGCTAAGATGCGCGCCACGAGATAATTTTGTCGACACTAGTATTGTGTCGGCGCAAGTTGCTTCTCGCTCACCTGACTGACCGATGATCGGGATATAAGGATGCGCTCTCGCGAACGAGAGTCGACAAAATTTTGTCGCGGTACGCATGTTAGGCCAAACAGGTGTAACTACACCGACTAAAATGCTAACTGTTCAACAGTGCTACTGCGACCACTTCAGTGGTGCACAACATACCGCAGAGTAAGCTCTCGTACCAGGAGTCCGTAATAACCAATGCCGAGGCGATGGACACGAAGCAAACCAAGAAGAGGAAGGCAGTGTCCGCAGCCAACACCCCCACGGCACCCGTCGACTACGCCACCGCCCCGCCCGCTGGGGTAAGCCCCTGCTATTTTTACACTACTTAATTGGGGTATTTGACTAATCTCGATATAGTAAAAAAGATTGATACTCTATCAAAATATTGGTTAAATAAGAACCAATGGCCAACATTTTCAGTTTAAAAAATATAACGTCTAGCTGGTTTTGTGAGCATCAAAGTTTCATGGGCAAGTCCATTTTTAAAGTATAAAATTTAAAAAAAATAATAATATTTTCACCGACTTTTATTATAAAACCATTAACTTAAACGAAACATTTGATATAGCTACCAAACAAAATTTACTAGACGCGCATACAAAAGTTTGGATTGTGACGTCACCATTCAATAGCCATTTGTATAGAGCGTTTTTGGGCTTGCCCAAAATATGTGCTCTTAAAGTTGTGATATCTCAGGTAATTCAAATGAGAATCAAGTGATTCCTTCAACGATGTTTCTTAAATTGAGGCGTCTTTTGATTAAACAAATAAAAAAAATTTAGTCAAATACCCAATTGCAATGAAGTACAATTTAGTAATTACACTGGAGGTATAATTTATGCTTCTTTTTAAAGTTCAAAATGTATTCTTCACCCTCGTGTAACTCTGCCGTTAAAAAAGTTCTTTTATATCGCAATGAGCTGTACGTGCTATAGGTTATTGGAGTTTCCTTAGTAGCTGTAATTATTCACATCTTATAATATTGACGCTGACAATCGTGCTTAAGAAGTTTTTACTTATATCAAATTGGCTGTAAAATAGTGTTTTTTGGTTTCTCTGACTCCAATAGCTGACTCTGAAATAGCTGACTCTTTTAATAATTATTTCATAGATAAAATAAAACCAGTGGATGAATGTGGTGAAATGAAAATGAATCTTCATTATAGACAAAAATCTATGTTCATGGCACCGAGCCTTCCTGAAGATATCTACACGATAATAAAAAGTTTAAAAAATCTAACAGTGTAGGATATGATGCCTATATTAACTAAAATTATTAAAACCGTTAATGAAAATATTTGCCACACATAAGTCACATTATAAATCTTACTATTAAAGAAGGTGTCTTCCCAGAGCAACTCAAAATGACTACTATTGTACCACTTTTTAAAAAAGGGGACAAGAAATTAATGGACAACTATAGACCAATAGCCTAATCTCTATTTTTTTCAAAATTTTCGAAAAATATTATTATAAGGAAATAAATTCTTATCTTGAGAAAAATAACATTTGTTTGTAAGGAAACAAAAAGGTTTTCGTAAAACTCATTCAATTAACATGGCTCTTTATAACTTTATGAAAACATAATAACGATGTTGACCAAACAGACCTATATGCGCTTTATATTGCGACATGACACAAGCTTTTGTATTACGTAGACCATAAAATTTTAATTAAGAAACTTGACGCATACGGTCAGGGGTACGGTTTTAAATTAATCAGTCATATTTAACCAATAGAAGACAAAAACTTTGATATCTAGGCTAAACATAGATAATAAACGTGAGGAAAAATTACTGGTCAAATGAGCGCAATACTATATATGGTGTTCCTCAAGGAAGTGTCTTAGGTCCCCTTTTGTTTATCATCTACATTAACGACTTGCCGAAGGCTACTAACCAACCCGTGACACTATTTGCTGACGACAGCACTGTAACTATAAAATGTAATGACATCCATAATTATAAATTTGACATTAATCAATCACTGACATCAATAATTTCATGGCTTAATAATAATAATTTAAAAATTAATCTGAATAAATCTGCATTTTAGTCAAAAAACACAAACTCCTGATTTTGTTGTTTCCTATCAAGGCAACATCATTAAGGCAGTCGAAAACGCTAAATTCCTTGGTTTGCATATTGACAAAAGACTGAATTGGAAAGATCACATTGATGAACTAAATAAAAAAGTAAATAGTATAGCGTTTGCCCTCTACAGGCTCTCCACAGTAGTCAGCAATGACGCACTACTAACAGCCTATCATGGTTTGGCAGAATCGGTACTTCGATATGGCATAATTTTTGGGGAAATTCTACTAACAAAGAGAGCGTATTTAAAGCCCAAAAACGTTGCATAAGGGCTATGTTTGGACTTAAAACTACTGATAGCTGCAAGCCATTATTCATAAGACATAAAATTTTAACACTTCCTTCACTGTATTTATACGAGGTAGCGGTGTTTGTCAAATGTAATCCACACTTGTTCCCAAAATTGTCTGACACGGTTGCTAGAAATCGTCGTGGTGGAGATAGATTATGTTTGCACTCAGCTAAAACAACATTGTTGAGTAAAAGTGTGATTTGCATGGCTCCAAAGATATTTAATAAAGTTCCTCAGAGCTACAAAAAGCTGAATACCAATTTATTTAAAATAAAATTCAAAAGTTTTTACTTGAAAAATGTTACTACAGCACTAATGATTTTTTAAATGATAAAATGTAATTATTTTCTATTGTATTTACACTATTAATTTTTAATTTAATTCTGCATTTCGCTACCATTTACTTTTAATTGTAATTATTTTGAACTGATTAACATATAATTTTTGCAATGTGACTTAGTAATTGACATTTGTATTTCTTATTATTATTTTTACACGCCACTGTTGGCAAAACATGTTGGTACATAGTTAATTATATAAGACGATCATTCATATGTTGTATTATGTATGTTATGATGACACATGTTATGGTAAATAAAAATATCTTTATCTTATCTTTATCTAATTGTTCATGTCAGCAGAAAGTACTAATATTATTGGTGCGTCAAATTTCGGTTGCCTTCAGGACTCATTTCTCAACCATACGTCTTTTGCATATCAAAAGATTCATAGTATGCATATTCAGTACCTAAGCCTGTATTGCCAGCTCAATACACATTATGCAATCTCTGGCCAACGCCTCCATCAGAAAATTCGTATGAAGGGAACCAAATAATTGCGTCCCCGCTCTCAAAAGGGTGCAAGGTAAAATTAAAATATATGTAGTTCACGCCAAGGCTGGCTTTATGTCGAAAAGACTTCATAAAAAATGCAATTTTGCGATCCCCTTTAGCACTACAAAGGTTCACTTAGCATCGCGTGAATGATTACTTGATCAATGGCGAGGTAACACATTAAAAGCCCTCTTTATGAAGCCTGTTGTGCTGAAAGGTTTTGTCCGAGCCGGGTGATACTCTGTTATGTTGTTTATTTCATTAGAGGTGAAACATTGTAACTCGATCGAGACAATAGCCCGAGGAAAATGTTGAAAGATAGCTACTTGTGTGTGGATTGGGTATCATGTCATTGTTTACTTGTCACAAGCTTTTATTTTTGGACGAGGTATATTGTTACATCTCGTTATTAATTATTTACGTATTGTGTCTTACAAAATAACGTCTTTTTTTCGGTTTCACCATTAAAAGGTTGTCATATAATATACTTCGATATGCCGGTATTGTTTTGCAGCCTAGCGAAGCGCCCCCGCAGAGCAACGTGTGGGAGGGGGCTCACCCTGGCAACGAGGTCCAGCCGGAGCCACTGGACAAGATAGTGAAAAAGGTAAGCTGCGTATCATGAGGGTACTTGTATTTACATACTTATTTTACTGCCATAAAACTAAACGTGGAATTTATTTTAGTTGTTATTTGTATTGAAGGACCTATGCTGTTAAGTGACTCCATAGCGTATTTGGTAGCTTGCTTCAATAGCTAAGGGTCTTGGGTACGATTTAAGTCTTGATTATTCGTGTTACATTTATGTTCAGTAGTAGTAGTTCATGTTTAGTGTCTAGATATTGATTTAAAATTTGCAATCCATTTTTTCATTCTGGTTAACAATAAGTACAATAGTATTTTACCATCGATTGTTGACCTCGGAAATCTATTCAGGATATCGATAGTATTGAACATTGCAATACTATCGATATCCTGAATAGATTTCCGGATTTAGGAAATTATCGCAACACTACGAAAACGCCGAAACTATCGTTAGTATCGATAGTATACTGTCCGATATTATTGTGATTTCTAATAATATATGATTTTTCTTTCACTATCGACTGCGCACTGTCGATCGCCAACACTAAAGCTTTTTACTTTGAAGTCAAGTCGATGTATGTGCTGTTATCTGATATTTAAACAAGTTTATGTTAAATAGTATCAATATTCGTTTTGTTAATTTCAGGCTAAGACCGAGGGTTCAGACGCAGTCACGATGACGTCGACCCACTTCTCGAGTCTGAGTCCTGCGCCGCCGCCGCCGCCGCCGCCGCCCGCGCACAGCCCTGCTCTGCAGCCGAGCCCTAGGTAATATAAAAAAACCTTTATTTAACAAACAGTTACATTTTAATTAGTTTTAAGCAAGTAAGTAGTACATTTAAAGCCAAAATTTCAAATAGATAAGCTTGTATTTTAGTGACATCATCATCATCTAAGCCCACTTCCTACCAAGTTGGTATATATGGTATACCTATAGGTCTACAATCTGTGCAATTCCCTGAATGGATATTGAATCTATCCTGTTCGACATTTAGGTGAGAATCGATATAGGTAATAGTTTTTTTTTGCATGGCATCACCTGATGGTAAGCGATTACCGCCGCCCAATAGACACCTGCAACACCAGTGGTGTCACAAGTGCACTGCTTACCTTTTAACCTCCCTCTTCTGAATTGGGCCTCCGGTACCCTCACTCACGCAGCAAAACACAGCGCATGCACTGCTTTACGCTGGTTTTCTATGAGGACGTGGTATTACTACGGTCGAGCCGGAGGGCCCATTCATGCCGAAGCGTGGCTCTCCCACTGTTGAAGAATGTGGCATTCAAGGAAAAACTTTTCAGCTTACGAGCTCAGAATGTCAATTTATTTTTATGAAACGCATTTAGAAGTGGTATAGTACACAGTTTTACTCGCAATAATTCAGTTTACAATATCAGAGCGCGCGAATTTATCTCAGAGGATTGACAGATTCTAATGTCAGACGCCACTAGGGATGTGTTACGCCTAGTGATGTTTCTAGGCGATCGATTTTGTCCGGCAACAGTATGTATAATTTCATAATGTTCCACAGACACCTGCCGAGCCCGATGCCCGGGCCCAGTGGCATGAACACGGTATGCAATATGCGCTCGCCTCAGCCGCCTCAGGTCAGTGAAATGCTTACTTGCTTCTTGTATTGTTACTTTGAGTTTGTCTTCTTTGTATCCAAAATCCTAAAGCTAGCGGCTAAAACCAACATTTATCCGTACTCTAGTCATAACCAGACTAGAAAGCTATTTTTAAAGTCAACTTCCAAACTGTTATATAGTGTTGTTTGGGAATGCTTGGAGCTACATTTAAGCTTTTGTTCAACAATACATTAGAACTATGGGGATTATAATATAAAAAAAACCGTATGTTAATTTAAAAGTAAACTTGTACTTTATGAGTTTTTGTTTCCCTACTCAATGGTTTAGTGTTTACAAAAATGTTTTATATGCGTGCGTGCTTTTGTGTGTGCTAGTGTGTGAAGTTAAACTGGGATTTGAAACGGGACTTTGTTCCGTTCGTTCGTTTTGCATTCATCCGCACCATAATTATATAACGGTACCAAAACCATCGGGAACTGATAATGTAGTAGCTATGAAGATATCCAGATTAATGAATTTGAGAAAAACTCTCTTACCGATAAATCTTAGAGTACAGAAACATTAATCAATATCAAGTTCAGATGTTAAATTTAAGTAACATTCATAGTAAACATGTTGGTAAAATAAGTATTTTTTGAATATTTATGCAATAAAAATATGCGAAATTCTTAATTTCAGGAAAATGTATGTCTTGAAATCGCTTCCAGCTTTGCTATTAATCAAAACATTTTCAGTCTTTGATTCAGGTAATAAAGCTATGCTAATGTATAAAACATACTTGATTACTCAATATCAGAAGAATATCAGAATTACTATTGTTTTTTTGCGAATATTATCATTACTTGTATATAATGGAAATGCTTCATATAATAATCTTAAGACAGATCCTACGACTGCGACTTCATGGATACATTAATGAGGACCGTATTTTTGACGACTAGAGCAACATTGTAAGGTTTTTTGTGTCATTATTCATAATGTAATCAAAATAGTAATTTGGTTTATATACAAACAAAAACATTTTAAAGAACGAAATTAACTGCCTCCAAAAAACAGGAACTTTAAAGGTAAAAATAATATTAGTAGGAAATTAATATAAAGAAGAATTTAAGTATACTATATTATTCTCCTATTTAGATGGCGACGAATTCTTAGTAATTGACAGTCAAGATGGTCTTGGTACGAGACCTTATTAAGGGGCTATACGAATGAAACTAGCGCCGCCAACCTATTTACACTGATTGTGGCGAAAATATGATATTTTTGAAGAAAATAAAACATTATCGTATTTATGCCACAATCAGTGTAAATAAGTTGGCAGCGCTAGTTTCATTCGTATAGCCCCTTAAGGCAACCGAATATCGTGACGTTGTCGTGTTTCTATAGAATGTCTTTTTACTAATTTAATTAATTATATACAATCAGCTTGGCAACATATTCTTGCTGAAATAGATAAGCACTATGCATTAGCTGTTATCTCGCAACTGTGACAGTGCTAGAGTTACCTTATTGTTCCTATTTGCAATATTTACATCCGTTTTAGTTTAAAATCGTTTGCTCAGAATTCATTGAGGTAGCCACAAAGTCATGTGAAAAAAACAGCTCTTTAAATCTTTAAAACGGCAACTTAAACACCCGAGATTCTAATACCCTCTCTAATGTCCATCAACATAATGCTGTCTCCTAAATACGGTCCTCCCGGCCTGTCGCTTCCAGCAAGCATGCCCCGGATCATCCGTCCGCTTGTCATTTACCTGTGTTAACGCAAGCTAGCCGTACTAATAGCGTGGGTTGTGTAGGGCGGAAAGGAGCGCGATGGCCCCGCGTCGCTGCTCGTGTCGGTGCCCTTGCCCTCCACGAGCCACGGACTCAACCTCTCGGCGCACGCACAGGTTCTCATGGCGGAGAAGGCTTGGGGGACTATGAATCTTGACCCACATTTCAACAAATACATTATCGCTTGGTTAATATATTATCGCCTAGACATTTCATATGCTAAATCCAAGTGCTCATATTTTAGTAAAAATTACACAATGTTGTGTGGGTGGGTCAGCATTCATATTCCCTTTATGTACACACAACCCTCGTGATAGTCTAAACAAACATTTAAGTTGTAAAACACCATTGAACATGTTCTCTGTGTTATGTGCCATTAAATTTATATGTGCCTAGCTAAATGGCATAAATGAATAAATTATTTAGTGTCACAACTACCATTTAAGTGTAAGTACATAGGTACATTCATAATTACATACTTTCTATTTACCTTCTTCTTATGTTCGTCAATATGCATAAATTATATTCATAAAAATTATATGCATTATTGAGCTAAAGAAAAATTCGTCATGTTCTGTGTTTGCACGTCACCACGAGCGAGTTGTCTGTACAAAAGTGTTTAATGCCTTGGTCCAAAAGTCATTCTTATTATATAAACACATAAGTAAATATTATATCCGTATAGGGTCTACATTATTTCAACGTCACTCTGCAAACAATATCCGGAAGTAAAAAAACATCATACTGTAACTTCAGAAGATATAGTGGAAACTTAATTAAATAGTCTATCAATTATTATATTAAAATAGAATATTTGGAATAAAAGTTTATTTGCAAAATATTAAACCAATTTGTTAAACTTATCATGAATCGTGTGTGTTGGTAACACACTAGCCGGTACGGGCTTGTTATAAACTAAAAAAAAACTTGTGATAAACTAATTCAATGGAATTGGCGTTAAGTTTTTGTGTAAAATTCCGGGGAAATCCTATTTGTATTATTTGTTCCTCAACCGCCACTCCCTAGTTGATAGCCCATGACCCTTTTCGTATGTAATATTTACCCATACTTACTAACCGACGACGCTTCAAGAGGGAAACAATTCTTCGCTGCATGTTTACTAGTAAGTAAGCATCTTCGCTTAGCTTTCGCTCAACTCGACATTACTAGTGTTGATATTGAAGTTATCCATCTGGTGTTTGGGATATTTTGACCGTCCATAAAATACAAATTCAAGTGAAATAGAAAAGTCTCATAAGACTGATAACTAGGTCACGTATGACCGGAGTTAAAGTAAAAAGGAATAAAATATTTGTAATAACTAACGATGTCATACAAATATTGTTAAACTTCAATTGAACTATTTTACGAAGTTTACGCAGTAAGAAGAAGAGAGGCCGAATAATTCGGATAGTTATTGTCACAATGATTTATCGTCAGGAAATAATTAAATTAATATTTTGACATGACCAATATAATTTAAAGCAAATTGTATGTAACATAATTTTTAACTCCTAGATGGCCGTCGCCTCGGATCTGAGTGGACTTTCTCCGCACATTTTCCATCAACCACAGAAACAGGTAAGTCAAAAAATAAATATAACATTGTAATCTAATACATTTATTCAATCTATACTCCTGGTCATAGATCCAATTTTTGTATAGCTTCCGAAAGCCTAAAATATGTCTATTTAAAACTAAACGATAAAATAAGAACTTGTTAGCAAAAAAGCGTTATGCGCTTTGCAAAACACGTGCTGGAAACTTTTCGACTGAATAAAAGCTAAAAACGGTTAAACGCCTCAACACAATAAAACACGCTACAGTCAACTCAAAGGATTGAATGGGGTAACCAGTCGACATTTAGATCAACACTTTCGCGTCCTTTCTATTCAATTCATGGATAGGGGTACGATACACAAAGCTAGTCGAAACTAGATTACATCTGGCTTTAAGAATTCGAGTTTATTTGTTAGGTATATTTATGAAAAACTAGTTAATATTTATTACCATTTTCGAAATACGTACAATCAATTTAAGACTCACAAACAACGGTGTTCACCAACCAACTACTAAAAAAAAATACCACGTAAAATGGAACTTTCTTTGCCCTTGTAAACAAACCTAAGACAATGGTATAAAAAATCGTTTATGAAATTCTTAGAATGAGTTCTAGCGCGCCCTATCTTTGCTTGTCGCAATTCGTACCTGCGCGCCCCCCGTCTACCTGCTCGTTCCCCAGGGCCGGCGCAGGCGCAAGCACGGCGCGCACATGTGTTCGCTTCAGTATAGCACACGCGCCCGTATGGTTCACATCTGTTCGTGGGGCACACTTGGTGCGACAATAGTTTATCATGTCAATGACGATACCGCGATGCTGTCCGTTAACCGCAACGGCTTGCGCGTACGCAACGTAGATAGCAATTCTGTGTTGTGTAAACGTTGTACATTTTGTGATTTTTGTTTCGTAAAATGGTAAGTTTCATATCTATGGTTCTGTGATAAAATACTGTCAGTTATTACATATGCAAATATTGAAAGCCATAGATTATTGTTATGATAAGTACTCGTAGTATATGGCTCCGATAAGTTAGGTTATAATGGTGATTATTCCGCACCTTATTCCCGCTGAATACTATAGTGTGTTGTTAAAATTTTACGTTTTACACAACAGCAACATCGGTACATAATTTAGTATAATATGTGCATATTTAATGTTCTAAGGATAGAAAAAGAAGCATACAGTTGAGAGGATAGCAAAACACGCACATCGATCAAAACAAAACTGTTTTAGACAATTTTGTTTCCCAGTTTTCATCATGCTGTTGACTTAATTTCTGGAGTCAGCCATCTGCCGCTTAGTCATTAAGAGCTGTTTCATAAAAGAAATTAATATTGAAACCGCAAGGCTGAAATTATATTAAATTATGCCTGGTGCTAAAAAGGTCCTTTTGATAAAAGGTAACTAACTGCGTATACAATAATAAGGAACGTCGTTTCATATACATGCGAGCGCATTGTTTTCCTTAAAATTTAATCTGTATTGTGGTAACATTATTGAGCACGTATTCGTGAAGTTCTTGAATGTATTTTTTCATATTACTTATAGATCTGTTCAATGTGTGTGATATTTGAAAGAAATCAATTTGTGCACATCTTAGCGTGTTACTCCTGATTGCGTCCAAAGCTATCGCTTAAACTTTAATTCAGGATTTGGAAGTCTGATAATTACAATCAAGTGACTGCCGTCTGACCTTCGCAACCCTTAAACAGGAGAACCAGACCAACTGAATTATGGTTTGGACACGTTGGATGGACAGTGGACAGACATGTTTTTTCTCTCACAGCCGAGCTAATGGTAGAAATACGCATATAGATTCGAAAAATCTAGAGATGCATGTTCCGATTCGAAACACGACCCCCCGTACGGAAGGCGCGGGCTTATCCACAAGCATCGCTCGCTGTGTTTGTGTACATATGTTACGTGTTAAATTATTTTGATATTCATTCACACTTAAAAATTCGACATGAAGCTTCACGATTCTTGGTCATAAACACATGTGTCTATTGTATAATTAGATCTTACGAATATCGTTACGGTAATAATAAGACAGCACGTATGTAGTACATAGTTTATTGAGTCAGAATGTCAGTTTGCTCTCATTAAGTATTCAAGTATAAAACGTTTGAATTGTTATGCGTGCGTCTCGAAGAAATTGCATATAACTTCGTAATAGTGGTCGCGTGGAGATTGATAGTAAACGGCGGGCAATGTTTAGCTCCGCATGCACAAGCGGACCCTACCATTTGGTGTCCCCAAGGCATACATAATGTAATGATAGGTAATGTGAGTTACTAAAATAGACATTTTCGTAAGGATTGGTCACTGAGAGCGGATGGGCGGGTCATGTCTCCCGGCGAATTGATAGACGATGGGGCCAACAGGTGCTAAAGTACAGGAATCGCTTAAGAAAACGCAGTGTGGGACGCCCTACGGCTCGTTGAATTGTCGATTTGTATCGTAGTTTGGTTGGAGTGGGGAGGCTTACGTGCTTGAGTATAGATTTAGTTCATTCACACGTTTCTAAATACAATTTTCCGACAACAATTAAAATTGTGTTCGGAGCAAAAAGTTTTACTGTAACTTTAGGTCATTGTACTAGTAAATAAATCTAGAATCAGAGCTATGTACAAACCAGCAAAAGAAAAAAAAACAATTTATAAAAAACATATCAATTTATATAACACAACGTGTGTATGATGAGGATGTTTTTAACAGGTTTTTTACTTCTTGTTCGCCGTTTTATTATAATCAGATCTTGTAAATACTTGTGTTTGATTTGGACTCAGGCGGCCATGGAGCCCAGTATGCCAGGCCATGCTCCCCATAACGTACCCGGAAGGTCAGCGTGGGGTGGTTTGAATGTCGCCTACGAAATGCAACAGGATCCCAACAAACCTGGGTAAGTTGTCCATCGAAGTCTCTATTAGATTAGGGCTCTTATACATTGCGACTTTTTGACAGCGATTGTGTCTTGATGCAGCATCGATACAGTCGCAAGACAAGATGCCGCGAGATTAGATAATAGTCTCGATGCAGTAGCTGGCTGCGTAACTGCTGTGCCGCGATTCCAACGACACCAATGCAAACGCGCGTTTCTAACAATAGGCCTGTTTCCAATTATTTTTTTCTGATTAGTAATCAAAGAAGCTCTCCAGAGTAGAAACATCGGCAAAAGATTACTCTGTTAGCATGAATATTCTCCGAGATATCACCATTCAAAGATCACATAAAATAAACCTTGTCAAAACGCTCCATACAACGGCCCTGCCACGCTGTGACGTCACAGCGTGCTAGTTTGTGTTCATCACGGGAGACCTTTGTTCAATAGCTATATTAAATAATGCGTTTATGAAAATGGTTTCAAAGAAAAGTTGCTCAAAATTGCATGAATTATCTAATTGTATATAATTATTTAGTTAATGTAATACTTTTAAAATCAAGTTACGTATCAAATTTAGATCTAACTTTAATTGACTGATGACAAAAAATATCAAACTAAATTCTTGTATATAGTTTTTTTTTACCGTTATTTCTCCATTTTATACAAAAAATCTTCCAATCTCTAACCTTGGAAACAAGCCTATTGAATGTGCGTATGGTTCGATACAAACACATGTTGGTCGCGATCCAGTCCCGTAATGTATATCTGCAAAAGTCGCAATGTGTAAACGCCTTAACGCTCTGAATGTTTTGTCGGATATAAGAAGGCACTCGTTGTTGTCCAATAAGCCATCGCTACAACCCGTTTCCAGACTAGAATATCGAAATACTAGGATATTTTAAAGTATGAATGCGAGACAAAATTGCCGTAATTATGTTTCTCCCCCTGTGAACTGAATTGTAGTAAATGAACACTTGCGTGTCCTTTACCTAGAACTGTTAAGTAATTTAGTCTATAATGGAGGATAATTACATTTTAGGCTTTGTTCAAATCTAGACTTACTAACATAATGCTAATACAGAAATATCTTGAGGAAAATACTATGTTATTGTTGAAAAGGAACGTTGTATTATGTTGTTTATAATAATTATCCTCTTACTACGGTTATCCCAACAATTTCGTAAGCTATATGTTCAACAGATTGCTTACTGCCGCACTAAGAGACGTTAATTGAACCTTAATTGTCACTTAAGTAAAATATTGACTGTTATTTTAATAGACATAAAGACTATCCATAATTAAGAAGATGATGAGCATTAAGGTTAAATGACGTCTCTGAGTGCGGTAGTCCGATCATAGTTTTGTTTCTATATAAAAGTGCGAAATCATATAATTGGGTATTTGACAATTTTTTTTTATGTGTTTAATCAAAAGACGCCTCAATTTAAGAAACATCGTTGAAAGAATCACTTGATTCTCATTTGAATTACCTGAGATATCACAACTTTAAGAGCACGTATTTTGGGCAAACCCAAAAACGCTCTATACAAATGGCTATTGAATCGTGACGTCACGATTCAACCTTCTGTATGCGCGTCTAGTAAATTTTATATGGTAGCTATATCAAATGTTTCGTTTAAGTATATGGTTTTATAATAAAAGTTGATGAAAAATGTACGGGTAGTTCAATGATATAATTATTATTTTTTAATTTTATACTTTAAAAATGGACTTGCCCATGAAACTTTCAATGCTCACAAAACCAGCTAGATGTTATATTTTTAACTGAAAATGTTGGCCATTGGTTCTTATTTACCAATATTTTGATAGAGTATCAATATTTTTTACTAAATCGAGATTAGTCAAATACCCAATTATTATTATGCTTGCGTTCCGATATCTATCTATAAATAATAATTGAACCGTTGTCATGATTCACCCTTCGTCTGCGCCTTTTATGTAAGGAATTTATAAAAAAGCCATCTGCGGCCTGCTTTGTCAATAAGGATCATAATAACATGTGGCAGTAATAGGCATAGCCGTAATAAAGTAAACGCTACCGCAGAAATATGTGTTTGTAGACAATGTCAAATTTATTTATCCCATTCTCACCTTTATGTCAAACACGTTTGGAACGAAATCGAATGAGGAATTTGAACAGATTGTTGTAACGAAACGTGTGGTTGTCTGTACAGGAGTGTACTTATGAAATAAATGTGCATACTTATGAATAACGCACATTTTGTGAAATTAATATTTATAACGTCTATTTTTCACTTTTTTGAAATGAGTTACTGTAAAATATTAAATTTCTTCCTTATATTTAACTATATACTCTATTTTATTCCTTTGATAAAGTATATATATATATAGCTCATATTTTAGTTTAAATGCACTTATAGAGACGAATAGGTTTGGCTAAATTTTGCATAATAAATGTTACCATTTTTTCCTCTATAATAAATAATATGTTATTTATGTGGCTGATGTTTAATAATATGCTTGATTCTCTATGACGAATACAATTAGTGCAATGACTACTGTCTTGGATTGCACACAGCCGTTTATATGTATAAATATGATTCAGTTAGTGAATGGTCAAAAATGACCAGAAAACGCAAGCAGAAGAGAAAGAAGTAAATCACTCCAGCTGTGCAAAAATGGACCTGATTCAATAAATTTTAGAAGTTCCACCCGTTGCGATCTTATATGAATTTATTTAAGTTATAATCAATTTATGTTGATGCATAGTAGCGACATACGCCCGCTTGCGCTTAGCGAATATAGGTACATTACTTATTTGGGTATTTTTTTGCTGTGCGAGTGTCTAGTTTTAAGTTTATTTATTTATTAAATTCAATTGAATACCTACGTGCTGATTTACAGTATGAACTCAAGTGTCAAAATGATCTCCAAAACAATCATAGTTAAAAATTAAATCATAATTGGTACAATGGATAGAATAAAGGGGATATCATCATCATCATCATTTCAGCCAATGGACTTCCACTGCTGGTCATAAGCCTCCCCCAAAGTTCTCCACACAGATCGGTCCAAAGGGGATATACATAAACAATAATGTACTTATAAAAGTTTAAAAACATAACAAATCATGAATGTATATCGTTGATCCCTACATCGTTTTCTGACCTGGAATCGAACCCCGGACATTCCGCCTTGTCTGCAACGACATTAGGATTGAATTTTTAAGTAGTAACTTAATGAAAGGTAGAAACATGTTTTTAAAGTTTAGTGCATTGATCTTATAGCTATATGAAAATATTTATTGTCTAATGTTTTGTTTACTTTAGCAACTTCAGGCAAAGATTTAAATCATAGATATGCCCTGACACCTAAAAACGAGGCAATATTTTGATGACATGACGTGTGCGTGTCATCGAAAGTCACTATCTATGAGAATAAAATACGGTCAGCAAAATTTTCATACTGGGAACTAAAAATAAAACAATTCCTAAATTTAAAAGCAATTTTATTTATGGGACATTTTATTTCTAAATGTTACACTTCATTTATCTATTTATTCAAATAAATTACTCTAATCACAGAGCGAATATCGGATTTGATCACCAAAACGCATATAGGGATGGTGATTATGCCTAATCCCATCATAGTAGCTATGACTTGATTTCTATAATAAAGGCCTTTGACCTACTATTCCTTAAGAAAAATTATGAGTAATATTTACTATAACTTAATAATTAATTAATAATTAACACAACCCCACATTTAATGTCCTGACTCCGTACTAAGTAGCTTAAGCACTTGTGTTATAGAATAAGACAACAGAAGAAATACAAATATAATACTTTTTACTTTACGCCGACCTAGGGGAGTCAAATATAAATCATTTTCTTTGAAATGAGAAGAGAAAGTTCGACTAAATTGTCCAGGTACCAGTATTCATCACTTCGATCCTGCTGGATAACTTTGATCAATTTTTCTTTTAAACGCGGATCTTGCGGAAATCTAAAACAATAAACGTTCACTTAAAAATAATACGTAATTATTATTTGCATGTTTATTGATTTCTAGTCGAAATAAAATTGCTATTTTATATCTGACCGCTATTAAAACAATGCCTATCGAAACTGCTGACGCTACCGTACTTTTCCCGTTTATTGTAAACCATTAACAAATGAGCTGTTATCAACTGAGTTCTGAGTACTACAGCGGGTCTAAGTATATTGGCCACTGAGATAATGATGTTGTCTCGTTTTGTCTCACAGTAATTGCCAATACTACTCTCTCTGTCACGCGCTGGCCGATCAGACGTTGATGTTTTGTCAACAAAATAAAATAAATTAAATTATTGATGAAATATAAATACTTACGAGTGAAATGTAACACCATTCGCTTTATTTGAATTTGTAGTATTTTTCTTGCACAATAAAAAGGCACGTGAAGGCATTTTGAGTGCTTTTTCCTGTCAAAAATCCAGGCAGCTGTGTCGTACAACTGTCACCGAGTGCAAACGGCAACTGATTCGTGCTAATCCCAGTTGAGCTATGCTAGGTTATTTGAGGTGCGACTCAAATCGGCGCGGTCAAAGTATGGCGAGGGCATATCTATGATTTAAATCTTTGACTTCAGGCACATTTAGTTACTCTTCGTTTATGATAACGAGAGGCAAACATATTCTTCAACAACAACTTCCATGGATATTTTTACATGCGTGTATTGAACACTCACGTTGCAGAGTGGACCTAAATTTCAGCATTGCGTGTTTTGTCATGTGATACTCGCCGCGCCAAAAACTGCTTGCGCTGCCAAAATGTTATTCGTTTACTGCATATTGTTTTATAACACGTGTAATATTACCGCTAGATTTGCAATGCTAGTTTCCTTTGAAGTGTAGATAGTACTTAGCTGGCGTTAGTTTTCAGTATTGCCTTTGTCTCTAAAGACGCGAATTGGGAATTGGGTCTATAGAAAAGCGTCTTAAAATATTATAATTCAATTGAGATCAAGATGAGTGAACTGCTGCGTTTCTTATTCGACCGTATGGCCTACAGGGCGAGCGGCGTGCCGGGCACGAGCAAGGACATGAGTCTGGCGGGCATACCGATGCCGCCGACCACGATCCGCACCAAGAAGCGCGCGGCCATGGCCACGTCCGTGGTCTCTATGGCCAACAACCCTCCGCCGCCCGCTGCGATACGTAAGTCAAGTAATGTACCTATTTATTATATTTTTATAAGTGTAAGTAACCTATGCCTCCGAAGAATCTCATCCCATCTCAGCGTGTAACGCTTAGGCCATGGATCAGGATTTGGGGAGTCTGGTAATGGTAATCAAGTGATTGACGTTTTTTTATGTGATAGGCGGCAGACGAGCAGACGGATCACCTGATGGTAAGCGATGGCCGCCGCCCATAGACACCTGCAACACTAGCAGTGTCCCAAGTGCGCTGCCAACCTTTAACCCCCTTTCCGCTAATTGGGCCTCCGGTACCCTCACTCACTCGACGAAACACAGCGCAGGCTTCACGCCGGTCTTCTGTGAGGCCGTGGTATCACTCCGTTTGAGCCGGCGCATTCATGCCGCAGCGTGGCTCTCCCACGGAATATCGACGAAAGACGTGTGGCCTTTTGGAACCAGACCAACTGAATCATGGTGTAACCATTTTCATAAATTGAAACGTGCAAGTTTCCTTGTGATGTTCTACACCGCACGTTCTAATGGTAGAAATGCGCACATAGATTTGAAAAGTCCATGCTTTAACTTACGACCTACCACGTGGAAGGCGCGTTCTTTTCTTATCCATTAAGCTACAACCGTTCACCTAAATCTCTGTCTGTCCATCTGTAAATGCCTATATTACCGGCCGTTATTCTTGTTATTTTTGCATGGCTATATTTGTGACTTATATGTATAGCCTCTAAGAGTGCTGAGATATTAAAAGAAAATACTTTATACGTATGTACATATATGGCATTTATAAATAGTTACGAGACAAAGAAAAATAACGATAAAATTGGCCAGCTATCCCAATGTTTATCTTTCAAGTGCCAACCAGTAGGCCTAACATGCGCACCGCGACAAAATTTTGTCGACTCTCGTTCGCGAGAGCGCATCCTTTTATCCCGCTCATCGCACAGTCAGGTGAGCGAGAGGCAACTTGCGCGAGACACA
>JABMDO010000775.1:0-24270 GCA_014851415.1 Cnaphalocrocis medinalis | reverse complement strand
ATGGTAGAAATGCGCACATAGATTTGAAAAGTCCATGGTTTAACTTAAGACATACCACGTGGAAGGCGCGTTCTTTTCTTATCCATTAAGCTACAACCGTTCACCTAAATCTCTGTCTGTCCATCTGTAAATGCCTATATTACCGGCCGTTTATTCTTGTTATTTTTGCATGGCCATATTTGTGACTTTATATATAACCTCTAAGAGTGCTGAGATATTAAAAGAAATACTTTATACGTATGTACATATGGCATTTATAAATAGTTACGAGACAAAGAAAATAACGATAAATTGGCCAGCTATCCCAATGTTTAGCTTTCAAGTGCCAACCAGTAGGCCTAACATGCGCACCGCGACAAAATTTTGTCGACTCTCGTTCGCGAGAGCGCATCCTTTTATCCCGCTCATCGCACAGTCATGTGAGCGAGAGGCAACTTGCGCGCGACACAATACGAGTGTCGAAATAAAAAATTAAATAACTATTTCTCTATATATAATTAAATACTCCAAAATAATGTATAGCATATACGGTCTATCGCTATCCTTTTCATTTCCAAGCACAAATAGCATGCGCACTCTCCTTCTTTAAATGGGCGGACTTTAAACAGCTGCTACGCTGCGTCCTTTTCTACCGCATGGGATGGTTGGTCTGGGACCTCTCTCCACCACATTCACTCGCAGCGATATTTTATTATTAAAATTCGACAACCGTAATTCGGGACTGATTTTTCGCAGGCAACCCTATACCACCGTGTTCCTTATGAAATAATCTTTCATGTTATCTAAAATTGATTCAATAATCAGAACGTTGCAAAATGCTAGTATGGATTTACCTGTTTTACACCTGGCAACCCGTGGTTGTGACCGGATAAAAATAGGCAACCTAACGTTTGCATATTCTATGGGCTTCAAACTTTCGATTGGTTTCAAAATTTATAAATTAATCACACCGGTGGCAATGTTAAAAAAAAAAAATTTTAATTATTAATTAAAAATACTCTGGACTGAAATTTGTTAGGCAACCCATATAGGATATATTTATTGGCATATTTAATAACATAAAAAATACGTCTCATCAAATAAGCATCTCGGTGAAGGTCGTTGTATAGCGGGATCTTAGACTACATAGACCACGACAGTTTGACAATCTTATGTCATAAGTTAGGATAATGTGTTTCGAAAAGGAGTTTTGCCCGTTAGGCGCATGCGTGAGTACATGACATATTTTTAGCTCTTAGTGAGCAGTCAACCTTCTGTGTCAATATGAATTTTGTGGCTCGGGTTTCTGAACACCGATCCTCATTAGGCCAGCGTGGTGGTTAAGCTAAATCCTACCTATTTAGTAGCCATGACTTGATATCTAATAACAGAGGGAGGCCTTTGCTCTGCAGTGGGACAGTACTTATATAGGTTGATACTTTTTACTTTAACCAAAACAAACATTTAACAAAGGTTGCGTTGCATTTTCTCAGACAACTCAAACTTCGTCTTCCAGTATTACTTACGACCAAGTTGATTTTAATATGAATCGTCTGGCGTACCTACCTTTTGTTTTATTATCTTTAAGAGATCATGATCCAAGAGGTTTTTTGTTTTTGTTGTTGGCAAATCTGGAAATTGACAGTCCAAGCCACGCTTCGGCATGAATTAAGTGTATAACATGGATTTATGCCTCAGATCAGTTTCCATACTTTTCATCATCCGTACCACAAATAGGTACGGTGTTGAGCTAATCAGTCCCCTGCCTTCCCGCGCAAACAGTCCGGATCGCTTCCGAAATTCTGCATTGTCTCTGGTTGAGAGGTGTTTGCCGGACGTTCTTAAACGGATCGCTCTCAATATTTGATGGGGCTGAGTTCTGGGTCGTGCATGGCGGTGACAGGGGACTGTGCATTTTATTTTTTTATAGATTTAAGTGCCGGTAGTAGCGGTAGACATTTACATCCTTATAACTATTAGTTTTACAAATTATTCTGAACAAAATTTGTTCTAGGACTTGGAATTTCGCATAAAAATATTTCAAATTTAGGTATATAGTGATATACCTAGCTCGCTTGCTTAGGTTTTTTTTTGGCAACGATTGCTGCCAAACACGCCCGGGTAGGTATAGGTTATCCGTTTGTGGTTTTTATGCCCGTTTCATAGGATTTCACTGGCGAGAAAGCGAACACAGTCTCGATCGACTTCAGTGCATAGATTATAGAAGTAAGTTATAAGTAGGTGTAGGTATTACATAGGTACCTATATTGACTTTGCTGATGCAAAAGCCCGCACGTTGCATTTACAACGGATGCAATAGCACGGTATCACACCTTGACCTAGACACTGCCATACTAGCGATTTTCATGTTTATGATTAATTTTAGCAATCTTATTTTTCTATTCAATCCATAGACAAAAGAAAAATAATGGTGCTTGAGCTTTAGGACCTAAGTTCTGGCGTGACTGGTAAGTTTGTAGAGCTTTTTGTTCCAGAGCGGGTAAACGCTTAATTTAGCCTTTGTCTCAGGGTACTTGCCTAATGATAAGTAGCAAAAAGAGCCAAAAACGAAACTCATTTTGGCCGGTATCCTCAAACACTTGAGGATGAGTGATACAAGCCGCTATTTTTAGATATTGTTACAGGTCTTCGATTTGACGAATATACATCGACGGAATATTACATTAAAAAAAACGAAACACAGCTTTCATTTGTCTTTAAGTATCATAAATGTGTTGTGGTGTCCAAATTAATCAATGTACTTAAGTATTTTCTTTCTTTCATTCACATGCGTGATGGATGCGACACCCATCGCCATCTTTATTTTATATTGATGACAATCAAGATGACCTCACTTCGCCTGATGGTAAGCGGCCGTGAAATCCAAATATTATGAGGTTGACAGGCACAAAAGAGGAATCAATGTACCTATTGAGTCTGTCATCCTCACCTTGAAGGCCTGCAATCTCAATGCTGTTTCACGCCCCGCCTAAAAATCCAGGATTGTAAGAAGGAAGGTACTATCTATAGGCAAAGATTAGAATTAATGGGAAAACTTTCAAAACAAACTGAGGACCACGAGTTAGATGCGCTAGACAATCACACCAATCAACCTGGTCTCAAACTAGGGCAACCCCGGTACTATGTGTACCAGGTGACGATAATTAACTGGGGGCCTCAACCCAGAACACCCAGACCCAAGAAAATTTTGAAAATATAGAGTTGCCTAAATTGACTTGACCGGGAATCGAACCTAGGACCTTACGCGCTTCGAGCGAACACCTTAGCCACTGCGCCATCGAGGCCGTCTTACTTAATATAAAGAACGCTTAAAAAAGAAAAATAAATGAACCCCTAATCGTTTTCAGCTATTTGTTGTTTGTTTGTCTGTTTTTTTACTCCACTGTTAAAACTGTTGAAGCAACCCTACGAGCCTTCATAAAATCTTTGGAACATTATTCAACCACCTGAGTCTGACCAGTCGAGCCAAAGCTATCCATAATGTTAATCGCCAGGGAGTAATTAAAGAGATTGAGCAGGCGCGTGGGCCGTGGGTTGCTAGCTGGAAACGTGTTGTGACAAACTGTACGAAACTTTCATGTAGGCTCTGGAATTAAAATTAATTTAAAATGGGCTTGAAATTATTAAGTGCCTGTTAGTGTTGGCCATTGAAAGAATAGATAGGTACTATCCGTGCGGATTAAGGTACATATATTTTATTTTAGGTATAGGTTATTAGATATGGGTGATTATTGGTTTAATAAAAATTCATAATATCTTTATATAGGTAAGGCTAAATAGGTCTAAGAATATTTTATATATTTACTATCTACATTATTATGTACGTACAGCCCACATCAAAGTATACAAAACTGTCAAAATTCTTCAATCGAGTCTCATTACTCTCATACATATTAGGTTGAGTTTGTGGTAACCTGATTTGTGGCTGACTGTACAACCCTATTGAATAGGTAAACTATTTGACTTTGATTTGATTTGATTTTGTAGAATGAGATCAGAAGTGCGAGCGTGAAGTGAATAGATGCGCCGCCATTTCCGATCATATTCTTTATCCGCACGGATATAGGTAATTTAGGAATATCACCTTAAAATATAAATAGGCTACCTATTTATTTTACAACAATTTTGGTCAGTTTTAAGAATAGTTACGGCAACTCTGAAGCGCGGGCTCGCTGGCTGCGCGCGGGTCGTTCCTTTGCCTGCTTTTGAAGCTAATGGCCGCCGACCCGACTTTGGCGGGAACTCAACATGCACTCTAACTAATTGAGCGCGAAAATTATGAAAGGTTCACTAAGTAAATCGGGGTATATTTTTATAATCTTTGTGTTTAGCAGCTTATATTTTACTCGTTACAAAAATTTGAATGGAAAGCGGAGCCCAATACCTCTAATGGATTGTAAAGCAAGTCTGACTGAATATTTATGTAACTTAAGTTAAAATAAATGTACTATTTTTATTATTATTAGATATAGCTGGAGGCATGAAAGTATAGCTATGGCCGTTATTTTGCGCACTTGTTAAAAAGAAGACTTTCGATTAAAATTGGTTTCTGCGCACTCAAGGTCATAACTACAGCTTCTTGCCGTAGACTATACCTCACCATTTATTTTATTTCGTCATAATAATCAGTAGGTAACCATTTTAGGTGCTAAATAAAAAACATTTCGCTGAATGCCTACGCCTTGAAGAAACGTTTGCGCCTGGGATCCTGAGGGCCTAAAACGAACCGTTAAGACCGAATCGGAGTTTCCCTTCCTTTCATAAGCCCTGAGTGTTACTTGTTTGGATGCGACCTCTCGCATCGCAACAAATTAGAATATTTACTTACATACCTCTATTTCTCATTTTTTACGTGACGTCTTCGTTTGAGTTTGATTTGATTCTCGTGCATGCAGCGATATTTATCGAATAGGTAAGTAGGCTAATAGGCTCCCAACTGTCGTGATTTTTGACTTGAAAAAACATGGCGGATATCGCATGAAACTACTTAAGTACGATGTATCTAGATACGTTAAAAATAGGTTTTTGTGATTTAAGGTAAATAGAAATAGATAGTAGATAGTAGATGACAATGATATTACGGACAGCCACACATCAGGTTACTACAATCTGTCAAATTTCCTCAGTTGATATTGAACCAAACGCACATTGACATAAGGGTGAGGTTCGATTGAAGAAATTTGACAGATTGTAGTAACCTGATGTGTGGCTGTCTGTACCTACATAAATGACCGCCTATTCAGCCGTATAGCTGGCGGCACGAAAGTATGGTGATGACCGTTATTTTGCGCACTTGTAAAAAAGAAGACTTTCTATAAAAAAAGGTTTCTGCGCACTCAAGTTCATAACCGCTGTTTCGTGCCGTAGACTATAACTATATTATACCTATAGGTATTATAGATAAATACGCTATGTAAAGTAAGTAGGTATTTATTTACAGGCACAAGATCAGGGGCAGTAAATCTGTATGTCTTCCGTGGAGCCGCATTATTTATGAAGAGTGAGCCCCTCTCCAGTGAGAACACGCTATGTAAATCCAAGTTCAGGGAACACCTATTATAAGCGAATTATTATCGTAACATTCCCACATTTGAAATTTTCCATTCTTAGCGATAGCAAACGCGATACAAGAAGGTTAACTGGTAGAGAATTCCCCTAGGAATTAAGTTCGCCTATTGTTAGTTACAAATTATTGTGATATAAAGTTTATAATAATAAGAAGCCGAGTCCTCATAATTAAAAAGACCCCCGCCGTTGGCGCCTTTCAAAAGATTCAGAAGCTTCCCTACCTACTTAAACTTCCGCTAAGAATAACGTCATATTCGAACTTTGATCGCGTTTACATTACTTTAAAGTAAAAAGTTTTTTTTTAGAAATAAAAATCATTACCTATTTAGATTTTTAGCTGGCCACAACGCTAAGAAAAAATACAAAAATGCCATTTTAGTTTAGAAGAAACATTTAATGTCAAAATTATTCTTTTTAACTAAATGGCGGCTCAGATTTTTTTTGATGCAAAACTGCCAGGCTTTATAAATTATAAATTAATAATAAAATAGCTGCGTGCATAGCCGTTGCATTATTATTAGCTGGCTCAAAATACTGTGTTCTGCGCAACAACACTTCAACATGGCCGCTTTAAAAAAAAAACAAAAAGCACGCAAACTTCATTCGTTACGAAAATGATAAACAAAACTGTTGAGCACTTTCATCCGTGGGCGTAGCCACACACTGTTTGGGACTGATAATTCGTTGAATTAGATAGATAAGCAGTGGAAGATATCGCGACATTGTACTAGATTACAAATTAGGGCTTCGGTGATAAATCACTACGCGTTGTTTCGCTGCAATTCAAGTGTGTATAACTAATTGTTTCCGTCCAGTTTTCTTGATAAATTTCTTAATAATAATTGTATTATCAATGAGTCATAGTGATTATATCTCTAATACATCATAACAAATGAATTTTAATTCATAAAACCATCTAATTGTACAGGTAAACGTAAATTTAAAGTATGGTGATCCCGCGGTGATTCATGGTACGATAGTCTCAATAATCCGACCGTAACACGCAGTGTTATGTGAAAATGTTCAAAAGCGTCGCCCTTACAGTGTTTCTGTGTGCTAATATTCAGTGTCAATCGAATAAGGACCTTTACAATGGTCAATATAGTGAATATGGTAACCAATACGACCCGACACGGGCGCAGAAACGGCCGAATCCTGGGGATACGGATTACAGGACTTATGTGTACAATAACAGGAGGTACGGGACAGATCCGACGCGGTACAACCCGTATAACCCCAATATAAACCTGCCAGGAGGGTTCCCTTACAACCCATTGCCGTACAACCCTCTCAATCCAAACCCTTTGGATGACCAGTATAAGTATAACACTGTAAGTAATATAATAAAAAAGTATCATCTATAATCCTTGATTTTTTTTTCATAAATCACACAATATCTCATCCATTGCACTCACTCCATACTAAGTAGCTTAAGCACTTGTGTTACAGATATCAGACAACAGAGGAAACACACATATAATTATATTACATAATTGTTTAAGTAAAATTTGTAAATAAATACACAAGTATTCAGCCAACCACTTAAATATAAGGAATGGTAAAGATATACCTATAATACTTAATGATATATTGTTTCAACCTCAGATTTTAGTCTGCACTTACTCCAAGTTGCCAAACTGATTAGGTCTTTTTAAATTTGATATATATTAGATAAATAAATTATCATTAATACAATACTCCAAATTTTTCTAAAATTAATTTTGTTTTTGCAGAACCGAGACCCAAACAATCCGGATGCATTGTTCCCGGGAGTGCTCGGTGGCTGGAGGGAAGACCTACAGGGGAAGGAGCGTAGAGATTCTAGGCAGCTTAAAAGAGATGTCTTTGTTACTACTAACTATGGGCAGGTGCAGGGATTTAAGGTAAAAGATTAAGATTATTTGCATGTTTATTGATCAACTAAATAATTGTTTAGTTGATTCTTTCAAATTTAAGTTCTCATTTTGCATCAATCTAAAAATCTAAACTAATGTTTGATCTTGATTACAAACCAGCATAATATTCAAGTGCATTAACCTTTTTAAAATGTATATAAGCTAAATATCACATTTAAAATAATAATAAGCTTGATTTAGTTTTAATAAAACTCTTTTGTAAGATTGCAACTACAAGCCTCTTACATGTATCTGTCGCATGCATACTAGTAGCAAATATTAATTAGAATAATTTGTAATGGAATTGCTAGCATGTACCTTATTTTTGAGTTTCCAATATTTTTTGCAAACACCATGGTCATATGTAGTGTAACTTAAAAATAAGTTACCTAAATTAACAGTTCAATGTTAAAATATTTGATTTTCTTTGTCAGGTCTATTTGTACGACAATCCAGATCCAAATTCAGGATACAGACCCTGGTTGACTCCTGTAGAGAGAATTCAAGGAGAAGTGTCTGTTTTCTTGGGTATACCATATGCAAGGCCACCAGTTTTAGAAGGGAGATTCAAGGTATGTACAAAGGAATTGTATAATCACAGGATTACAGTTTATTGATAATATCCCATAAGGTAGCGTTCCTATAACACAAAGGTGTTATGAGCCTTTCATTTAAGATGTGAAACGACTTAACTATTTTATAAAGAGGAAAATTTTAGTGACAATAATAAGGCTAATAGGCACTGATTGCCATAAGTCATTATCTTGAGTATGAAGGTTACATCCCTTTAAACCTACTGACCATTTTGAACAACTACTGTCATATTCATACATTAAATAATGAACTCCTGTCATGGTTTTTTGCATCACGAATACTAATGGGCCATTCCCCCTGTTCCTTGAGATTAGTTTCAAACCATACTAATAGACGGCGCTGGGCGTCGATTTCATCACGCAAGTGTTTCCCTTTTTCGTGTTCCTAAAAGTTTGTTGTATATAGGATTAACTTCTTTATAAATAGTAGAGGTAGGTAGTATAGGTGGGTATTCATACATAAATTAGTTTATTACATACAATTATAATGATTATCATGTTTCAGCCTCCTAGGCAACATCCCGGGTGGCAGCTGATGCAGGCGGTGGACTGGGGCCCGGCTTGTCCCCAGCCAGTCAGGGGCACCGGTGCTACCAAAGGAATCCGTGACATGGACGAAGACTGCTTATATCTCAACATCTTTTCTCCTAATGTGAGTGAATCTATAGTTTTTCTTCTTATAGTATGGACTGTTAAGCCCTGATATCTGAGTTACGGCGTCACTATCAATTGACAGGAGTGACGTCGTAAAGGTGGCACGCTTTTTACAACTGAAGAACTAGACATGACCATTGAGCGGTCTCCGCAGCTGAATCGGTAGAATATTATTAGCATGTTATACGAAAAAATGCTATTGAACTATCAGAGTAACATAGAAAGTATGAATGAATGAATATGCTTTTATAAAACAGAGATATAAAACATAGTAGGATAGCCTAAGAAATCTATTTATTCCTTCTGCCCTGAAGTGTTTTAGCAAGTGAATCCTGAAAAACCTGCACGTTTCGGAAACTTTCTGAAACTGGTCTGGTTCCCTTGTTAGATTGCGAAGGTCGGGCAGCAGGCACTTCATTGTAAGTACCAGACTCCCCAAGCCCTGATTCATGGTCTAGGAGTACCCCAGGATCCCATGCGCCATCTTTGGACGCAACCGGAAATTACACGTTGCGATGAGAGAGCTGATAAAAAATGGTATTAGATTTCACATTGTCCTATCCTATTCACATCTACCTACATATTTGAATAACTTAATCCAATATCTCAACTCAAGAATACACTACCGAAAACTAAACAATGACAGCACAGTTCATTAACCTGACGATGTGACAATGATTCATTAGACGATGCCGAAATTAACACAAACTGCCTGCTACCCGTGCGAAAATGGACTTTAACCTGCCGCGATAAAGGGTACGTAGCGATCAAAATTGCAATTAGGTCCTGCGGTTTCGGTATAAGAGCGGGGTCGAGCGGTCGCTTTGTCCGTATCTAGTCGCAATAATTGGAGATTGTCCGCCCAGTCCGTAGGATGCAATTGATTTACCTCTAATTAAGGGGAGAGGAACTGGCCGGATTAGAAGTCTTCGTTTAATTGTGACAATGGCAAGGATGATTCATGGTAAACGTAAGTGGCTTATAGACTGAGCGTCGGTAAACGTTTGATCCATTTTTATTTTCTTGACTTTTGTAAGAAAAGTTTCGATCTTCCAATTAAATAAAAATGCATTATGTATAAGATAATAATAAGATTTTTAGTGATCTATGTTCACAAAAATCCAAAATCTTAACAAATTTAAAAGAGCACAATAAGTTTTTTGAATTTTGTTTTTTTTTTTTTGTAAAGCTATAATAGTCGGAAGCGTTCTTAGCTAGATTAGATGTCCGCCACTACAAAATGATGATTTTCGTATTTTCGTTATACTTGATCCCCGCAATATACAGTTGTGGTCATATAATTAAGAACGATTTGAAGTTATAGCAGTTGTTTTATTTAAATCGTGTCTTACGTAGAGATGTGTACCTTTCGAAAAGCAACTAGTTATGTTATAAATAGCCCTATTAATAGAGCAACGTGGCTTAGGAATAAAGAATAAAATCGATTTTTTTATTGACGATTTATTTTATTTTATCAAAGTAACACATTGAAATAGTACTGAAGCTGGACAAATAATTAAGAACGATTTACTAAACTGCTCGGCAATTGTTTTGTATGACACTTACATTTAAATAAAATACATCAATATGAAGCACGGATATTTTAAAAGGCATTTTAATACAATTGTAAATAAAATTAATAGTTGATAGCATATCCACGGCTTTTAATTACTGCTTTACACCGGCGAGGCATTGATTCTATAAATTTTTGACATTTCCCAAGAGAAATAGAGTTCCATTCCTCTAAAAACACGTCGTACAGCTCTCATAAATTTCCACACTGTGTATTTGACACCTTTTTTTTTTACTTCGAACCACAAATTCTCTATTGGGTTCAGATCTGGGCTGTTAGCTGGCCAGTCTAGGACAGAAACTGATTGCGCTGTTAGAAAATCCTGTACAGTGCGTGCAGTGTGCTTTGGATCATTGTCATGCTGGAATGTCCAGATAACCGGGAGAACGTCTTCAGCATAAGGTAACATTGTTTCTTCCAGTATATTTTTGTATTGGAACTGATCCATGTTACCTTCTATCAACTTTACAGGTCCAACACCATGTCCAGAAAAGCACCCCCAAATTTTCACATTTCCCCCACCGTGCTTTAAAGTAACTTTTGTATACTTAGGGTCGAATGCTGTATTCGGGGGACGTCTAACGTATCGTTTTCCATCAGAACATACTCTGTTTATTTTCGTCTCATCAGAAAAAAGTACATTTTTCCACTGTCGCACTGTCCAGTTTTCATACTTTCTAGCAAATGCAAGCCGGGCTTGCCTGTGCCAAAGTTTTAACATGGGTACCTTTCTTGCTATCCTACCGTGCAGTTTTTTTTCTACTAAACGTCTTCGAATAGTGCGTGCTGAAATTGCTGAAGGGTTATTTTCACCAAAATACTCTTTTCTCAGCTCATTAGACCCTATGAAAGAATTTTGTTTTGCCGTACGAACGATGTTTCGGTCATCTTGAGGAGTTGTTTTTCTCTGCTTAGGTACACGTGGAACATTTGAAGTAGTTTGATACGTAGCAGAAGGCTTAACAGCATGGCAAACCATCGTTTTTGAATATTGAAGATGGTCGGCTATCTTTTTGTAAGACCAATCCTTCCGGCAAAGTTTTATTATTACTTCCCTTGTAGATTTACCACAACTTTTATTTTTTCCCCTTGTTTTTTTATAAAAAGCAATCACTTTAAATCTTTTACAGCACTTATTGGCGCCTAATTATCCAAACAATAACAAATCCACAGAGTTTTCTCTATTTAAATTTGAACGAAGGTATAAACTATTTTAGCGTTCTTAATTACGTGACCAGCTAGTAAATAGAAGTACTATGCTTAAAAGTAGTGTAAAAAGTTTGTCTATTTATTTTTAATCTAATCATGTGTATCAATGAATACAGTGGTGTTATGCAAAGGTTTTACGATACTGAGAGAAATAAAAAAAAATGCATGCAACGATTTTTTTTTTAAATCTTCCCCTTATAATAGCGTTCTTAATTATATGACCACCACTGTAGATATCAAATGAAAAGGCTTGAGTAATAGAATGGTAACTTGTGGGGGGTTTTATAAATATTCAATTTTAGCAGTTGTTAGTTTTCCACACGACTGCAAATTCTGTATCTTGCATGAAACTCGCAACCTCCTATCGCACTTTCTATTTCGCTTTGCAAAATCTAATTACCTATTAAATATTGCGATGCCTACCAAAATTTAACAAATCTAGTGCTGCGGTAATCAGAATCTCATTAGTATTCACCCGCACTATCTGATGGACTTATTTCAAACGCTAGGGACATTATGTAACCGACCCAAATGGCGAAGGACGTTCGGTGCCATTATTATTATATGCGTATGAGCACATATCACAATAGGCGAGTAAGTATTCATAGATATGAATTATTAGGACGCCGTTGTGTATGTCGAATTTTGTTGTTATGGCTCTTGACTTTGAATGGGTTAATTGCGCGCTGATTGGTGTGTGTTATCTTTTTCTACTATCGCATGAGTAAAAGGGATGGTTAGTTTTGCGATTCGGACAGGTAGCTGCTGAAAGATCTAAAATTATACAAACATTGTTTGCGACAGATTTGTATCGTAAACGTATCGTATTTGATTTCAATTAGTAATAGTAGTATAGCCGGAAACCATTCCTAATTCGTTATGATCTTACTTATTTTGGGGACTGGGCCCCAGGTTAGGTGAGGTAACACGGAGAGAAAGATACAAATTCCGAGAGTAAGGTTTTAATGTCTAGCACGTAAGCAAGTTACAAAGGTGATCTGTGAAGGCGACTGCCAGATTCTGCAAGTCTGCAGTTATTCACTGAACATAGAGTATAGAGTGTAGTAGAGTATTATCTATGGTACAGATTATAAATACCTTCCGAACCAACGTCACATGACGTGTGGAACGGGAGGAATGATTTAATAATGCGATGACTATATACTAGACTTAGTCGCCACACCACCCCCCTACGGAGAAAATAAGTTTAGAAAAAGAAAAAGAAATAAAACTATAGGATTTATAAGTCAAATGGAGTAGCAAAACGGACCTTACGACCTGATCTGGTAGTGTAATCGGGACTAGGTACAACCGATGGTGCTGACGGTACTGTAGGCGGGACCGAGGTATCAGGACTAGTATCCAGATCACAAGATGGCGTAGTACGATTGGGATCATCGAGAGGTGCATCGGGTTCGGGCTCCAGCATGGCGGGCTTCACACGGTCGAGACTTACCTCTGTGCTCCTGCCGTGGATGTCCAAGATGATTGTCTTGTCCTTCATCTGTAGGATCCGATGAGGACCTGTGTAGGCCGGTGTAAGTGGCCTGCGGACAGCATCGTCACGTAGGAAAGCGTGTGACGATTTAGACAAATCCTTGAAGATGAAGCTACCTGGATTAGTGTGCCGAGATGCTGGGACTGGTCGAACCATCGACATCTGTTGTCGTAGGCGCGTCATGAAGTCCGTAGGGTCTTCCTGTCTATTTAAGTTAGATGGCGACAAGAATTCGCCGGGAAGGCGTAGAGTCTCACCGTACATGAGCTCTGCGGAGGACGATTGCAGGTCATCTTTTAGGGCGGTACGTATGCCCAACAGAACAAGCGGCAAAGCTTCGAGCCACGAACCACCATGACACGTCAAAGCTGCCTTAAGTTGCCTGTGCAATCGTTCTACCATCCCGTTGGCGCATGGGTGGTAACTGGTCGTGCGCGTCCTTTCGGTAGCGCAGCTCTGGAGAAGGCGTCGAAAGAGGTCTGATTCGAATTGACGTCCCTGGTCAGTTGTGATAACCGTGGGGACGCCAAATCGAGAGATCCAGCCTGCAATGAAGGTGCTTGCAACTTCTTCAGCGCTGATACCGATCATGGGCCAGACCTCTGGCCAGCGAGTGTAGCGGTCAACTGCAGTGAGGCAGTATTTGTAAGGGCCACAGGGCGTCAGCGGACCGATGATGTCGATGTGGACATGTCGCAGTCTCGCTGACGGATTGGAAAAGTGTCCAAGTGGCATTTTAGTGTGCCTAGTGACCTTACTCTGCTGGCAGGGTATGCACGTGCGGGCCCAATAACGACAATCTTTGTTGACGTTTGGCCAAACAAATCTGTCGCAAACCAGACGACACGTTGCACGAGCTCCAGGGTGGCTCAAGTTGTGTAACCTGTCGAACACCCGTCTTCGGAGCGGAGGTGGAACGTATGGTCGCGGTTTTCCGGTTGAGTGGTCGCAGACCAGACGGAAGTTGGTGCCAGGGACGTCGGTATGTCTAAGGTCAAGGGAAGAGGACGAATTATCAGCCAGCAAGGCTTTTAACTCGTCGTCGAGCTGTTGCGCTTGTGCGAGGTCTGAAAAATCAGCCTCGATGGAGATAGCCTCCACGCGTGACATTGCGTCAGCGACGACGTTGTCCTCTCCCTTGATGTACACGACATCAGTAGTAAAATGGGATATGAAAGATAGCTGATTGAGCTGCGCGGGAGGGAGGCGCTCACGGCGTTGGGTGAAAGCATACACTAATGGCTTGTGATCGGTATAGATCGTCGCGTGTTGCGCTTCGAGAATGTGCCGATAGTGCTGTACGCTCTCATACACCGCGAGTAGCTCTCTGTAGTAAGCTGGCCATTCGGATTGACGAGGAGTCAGTTTCTTGCTGAAGAATCCGATGGGTTTCCAGCTGTCTCCAACGCGCTGCTGTAAGCATGCTCCTACATGTGTACTCGACGCGTCGGTGAATAAACCGAGCGGAGCGTCATTAACTGGATGCACGAGCAGCGTTGCCTCAGATAAGCTGTCTTTACAAGCCTCGAAAGCTTGGAGTAGCTCTGGAGTCCAAGGTACAGGTACGTTGCCTTTGCCGTTGATCGCAACGATTGCGTCCACCAGAGGAGCTTGTAAGCGTGCGGCACTGGGAAGGAATCTACGATAGTAGTTAGCCATTCCCAGGAACCGGCGCAAGCCTTGCACGGTTTTAGGAGGCGGGAAATCTCTCAGCGCCTGAATCCGTTCTTCTGGTGGGCGCGTGCCGTCTGCGCTAATGCGGCAGCCCAAAAATGTTACCTCGCTGACTCCCAGAGTACATTTGGCGGGGTTTATGACAACCCCGAAATCGCGAAGTCTCTGGAACAGCACACGTAGATGGTCAGCGTGCTGGGTCTCATCGCGTGAGTACACCAGAATGTCGTCGATGTATGCAAAACAGAAATCGAGCCCTCCAACGACTTGGTCTATGAAACGCTGGAAGGTTTGTCCTGCGTTTCTGAGACCAAAAGTCATGAATGGGAACTCGAAGAGTCCGAATGGAGTTATGATGGCTGTCTTGCAAACATCGTCAGGAGCCACGGGGATTTGCTGGTAGGCTTTCACGAGGTCTATTGTGCTAAACACTGTAGCACCAGCAATGTTGTTGCAAACATCCCCTATGTGGCGCACTGGGTACCGGTCTGGAACTGTCCGAGCATTGAGGGCTCTATAATCACCGCATGGGCGCCATGAGGCGTCCTTCTTTGGAGTCATATGCAGCGGTGAGGCCCAGGGACTCTTAGATGGTCTGGCAGTTCCACATTGGGCCATCTCCTCAAACACCTTTTTGGCTGCTTGCAATTTTTGAGGTGCGAGGCGGCGGGGACGGCAAGACACTGGAGGACCATCGGTGGTCTTGATGTGATGAACAGTGTCATGTCTTACCTCCCTTGGTGTACCTGGCGGCCTGGTGATGTCAGGGAACTCAGACAGTATCTGCAGGAAGCGTGGATCAAGACCATTGCAGGATACGGCTTTGATACTTATCTGTTCGCAGGAGGCGATGATGGCGCTGCATTGGAGACCAGTCTTCCCATCGAGGAGGCGCTTGCCTGCACAGTCGGGGAGAAGATGGTAGTGCGCCAGGAAATCCGCTCCGATGATGGCGGCGCTTACGTCCGCAATTATGAAATTCCACGAAAAATTCCTGCGTAGACCGATATTTAGGCTGAGTTGAATTGTGCCATAGGTTTGGATATTGCTGCCATTGGCAGCATATAGCTCGTAATCCGTAGCCCGATGGCAGGTAGACAGCCACCGACGTGGGTAGCACGAAAGGTCAGAGCCCGTATCCACCAGGAAGCGGCGGTGTGATACCAGCTCTGTGACAAAAAGTCGGCGACTGGAGCTGAGACTGTCGGTTGCCGACGCTACTGACAGCCCAGCTAGTTTTCCGCCTGCTTCCAGGTGCAGGGCGGGTGGCATTTAGTTGCTTTCTCCTGGAACCTATTGTGATACCAGCAACATGAAGACCTGCTGTCACGACCTGGAGTGGGAGCGCGGGAGCGGCTGCCATTTCTGTTCCTGTTCCTACTGAGACTTGATCTGGTTCTGCTTCTGGGTCGGCTGTCGCTGGTCAGAGCGGCGACTTGGCGGGCCAGCTCGTCCAGGCGTGCCATTATACCTGAATCAGATGTGGAGTGCACCTGCGCTGGTGAACCAGGAGAGACCTCCATTATCCTGTCAGCGAGTTCGGCTACCTTCTCAAGAGGCAGATCCTCTTGCGCCGCTAAGATTGCCTGCAGATGGCGGGGCAATCGCCGCATCCACAGCTGGCGCAAGATTTTTTCATCTGACATGGACGGTCCTGCCAGTGTCCTAAGGTGACGTAAAAATTGTGACGGGCGTCGGTCGCCTAGCTCCTCCTCACTTACCAGCTGTCGAACCCGTTGCCCCTCCGACATAGACAATCGCCGGATGAGTTCTGTTTTAATAGTTAAGTATTTATCTTTAGCAGGCAACTTGTCCAAAAGGTCCTCAATCTCCCCTAGGGTCCGTTCGTCAAGTTGACCTAGAATGTGGTCATACTTGGTTTGGTCAACTGTAATACCAGCTAAGTTGAACTGGCTTTCAACCTGAGCAAACCAGGTCGCAGGTCGTGTACGCCAGAAGGGCGGTAATTTGGCAGAAACTTTGAAAATCGAAGAAGGCTCCGTAGGTAGAGGCGGGGTGGCGGCTTTACATGTCTGCTCCAATTGAGCTTGGAGAGCAACGTTTTGCTCCTGCAGGGGTTTAGTAGCCAATAATAAATTCTGAAATTGTTGTTGTAGTTCTAAATTTTGCGCCTGCAGGGCAGCAAAACGCTCCTCTAGGTTATCCATAATTATATCTATTAAATATACCTTAAACAATAATAATTAACTAGTCTAAATTTAAAACCGCAATTAAAATGACTTAAAACGAACACTGCACTGGGGAATTTTATAAGTAAAGTTGCGATGCACAGGTTAACGAGATACGAGATTCACTGGGACAATGCACGGGTTAATTAAATACGGCACTATGATGACGCACGGATCAAGTGGGAACACTGCTGCGACGCATGCGTTGACTTCGTAAACAACGGCGTCCGTACTGATTATCCGTCTATACTGTGGCGCCGTACGGTTGAGTTTTCTATACTGTGGCGCCGTGCGGGATCAAATTCAAAATGGCCTTGGTAATGTAATATGAGGCGACGATGTAGATCTCGATGTAAATAAGTTAGACAGTACCTTAGGTTCCGGGATTACCTTCCTAGGTACTCAGGAGGTAGTTTACACGCCGATCTGGTGTTCCCAAGCTGTTGTTCACGGCGTTGCGGGTTGCCTCGGCGTCGGCGCACCGTGTCGGCGGCTCGGCGAGGTTGCGGGAACGTTTGAATCGTGTCGGCGCGGCGGGGATGTCGGCGGCGCGCGACACGGGATGCCCAAAACCGGGTCGGAATCTTCCCTCACGCTTGCGTCTGCTGTCGAGATGAGCCGGCCGGTGCGCGGCGCACGGTGAGCGTGCGGCGGGAATGGCGGTGGCGATCGACACACGACGAATCCTCACGTAATAACGACGATCACGTCGGGGTCACCACTTTGGGGTCTGGGCCCCAGGTTAGGTGAGGTAGCACGGAGAGAAAGATCCAAAATCCGAGAATAAAGTTTTTAATGTCTAGCACGTAAGCACGTTACAAAGTGATTGCCAGTCGACACAATTCTGCAAGTCTGCAGTTATTCACTGAACATAGAGTATAGAGTGTAGTAGAGTATTATCTATGGTACAGATTATAAATACCTTCCGAACCAACGTCACATGACGTGTGGAACGGGAGGAATGATTTAATAATGCGATGACTATATACTAGACTTAGTCGCCACATTATCATATCTCGAAGACTTCTTGACGACTTAGATTCTCTGGCATTGCGGAGAGATGTGGCATCTCTTTCTATCTTTTACCGCCTTTATCATGGTGAGTGCTCCGAGGAGTTGTTTGAGTTGATACCCGCTGCCAAATTTCACCACCGTACTACACGCCATAAACTTGGGTTCCATCCATACCACCTGGATGGTTGGCAATCCTCTATCGTACGCTTTAAACGACACTTTCTGCCGCGCACCTCCTCATTGTAGAATCAACTTCCCGCAGCGGTATTTCCGAACCGGTACGACATCCAAATCTTCAATAAACGAGCCCTAAAGGGCCGGCAACGCATCCGCAATCCTTCTGGTGTAGCTGACGTCCATGGGCGGCGGTGTTCACTTACCATCAGGTGACCCGCTTGCTCGTTTGCCTTCCTATACTATAAAAAAACTTACTGTCGACGAAAATGTAGGGTCATTCTTGTAAATCCTTTCGCTTCGGTTAATGGGCCGGCTCGACAGTAGTGATACCACGGGTATAATGTATTTACTATTTAAGTATTATATTTGTGATTCCTCTGTTGCCTGACATGTGTAACACGAGTACATAAGCTGCTTAACACAGGATCAGCAATGTATGAGGTGCTGTGTGAATTTATATTTTACATTTTGTCAACAGACGGAAGCTGGCTCCACCGCTCAGAAGTACGCAGTGATGGTCTACATCCACGGAGGGCAGTTCTCGTCCGGCGCATCCAACTTGTTCCCCGCGCACATCATGGCCGCCTTCTACGATGTCGTCGTCGTGTCCATCAACTACAGGCTTGGAGCACTTGGTAAGAAAATACATACTCCTTATTGCACAAAGTTTACAGATATTAAACTATGGCAATACTAATAGGATTATGCTAGCGGTGTTCTGGAAAACATGTACCTATTTTGATTAATTAATCTCATCTCAGCGTTACGACGGCCAAGTCTGTCGCTGAGACTATGATTCAGTATTTGGGAAGTCTGGTAATTACATATACTCTGGATTTTAGTCATGTGGAGTAAACGGACAGATGCAAATGTCAAGTTTCTATACGTTTTGACATTTTGCATCTTGCAAATTGAGTGATAATGTATGGGGATGACACATGGCATGTATCAGTTTACTCCACATTATTATGAACTAGAGTATACCTACAATGAAACGACTAACGTCTGACCTTCAACCTTTTGAAAGAGGAACCGGACAAAATAAACCATTGGTTACTTGTTTCAGAAATTATTCGAAAAGTGCAGGTTTCCTAAATTATTGAATATCGATATGTTACGGTTACAACCTGTCCATTATAAAGGGTGTGTACCCTAAAGTATCGACCGATTTAGCGAAACCCTACTGTAACTGTCTATGAAATCTCCAGGTTCTTCAAATAAAAGGGACTAAACGCGACGATATTTAATAAGTACATTCTAGCACTTACTGCTTGACATTTCGACTGCGTTACAACACTTCGCTTCCTTCGCTTGTGACCACGACTGTTGTAACGCAGTCGAAACGTCAAGCAGTCCCGTTTATATGAATTATTTGTATAATGCAACGCGAAAGTTTAAAAATATAAATCTCCAGGTTTCCTCTCAACCGGCGACGAGAACTCGCCAGGCAACTACGGCATCCTGGACCAGTCGATGGCCATCCGCTGGATCCACGAGAACATCGGCGCCTTCAACGGCGACCGGAACTCCATCACGCTGTTTGGCCCCGGCGCGGGGGCCGCGTCTGCTGGGCTACTGGCCGTGGCTCCGCAGACTAGGGATATAGTCACTAGGATCATCGCTCAGGTAACTTATATGAATATATATCGACGTTTTAAGTAGTTTTAATTAATATTATCCAAAATTCAAAACGCTCCTAAAATATATCACACTAGGCTCTGCCTACTTAGGCTATATGGCAAATCCGCCACTGATCCGTGAACCGTGGTCTTTGATTTATTTATATTATTAAACAAACAACATTAATTACATACATAGCAAGTGCAATAGTGCCGCAAAACTTATTACATACTTTGCGGGATCACGAGTGTCTTACACTGTCAATAAATAAATAAAATATATGTATGCTAATCTAAACTTAGCCGCCCTGTTGGTCTAGTGGTTTAAGTACCAGGCCGTGATCTCGGGGTCCCGGGTTCGATTCCCGGGTCGAGCAAAAGTATGTTTCGGATTTTTCGAACATAGCTCGGGTTTGTGATCACCAATCCGCATTAGGCACGCGTGGTGATTAAGCCTAATCCCATCATAGTAGCGATAACTTGATTTCTATGGTGGAGGCCTTTGCCCTGCAGTGGGACAGTGTATAGGCTGATACTTTACTTTACTTTAAACTAAACTAGCTTAAATAATACTTTTTAAGTTTTGTTTAAATAATACTTTTTAACTGTTCAATAGGTATGATAACCTTTTCTTTAATATTCTGTCACCAATATTATTTACTTTTAGTACCTCAAATTTCGGGTCGAGCAATAATATGTTTCGAATTTTTCGAAAATAGCTCAAGTTTGTGATCACATCGCATCAGGCAAGCGTGTTAATTAAGCCTAATCCCATCATAGTCGTGATGACTTGATTTCTATGATGGAGGCTTTTGCCCTGTGTTGGGCTACTTTACTTAAATACCTGCTAAATTTGCCCACTTTACCTGCACATTGGCCGGGTACAATGGCCAACACATCAAGTTACTACAATCTGTCAAATTTCCTCAGTTGATATTGAATCAAACACGTTTGACATAAAAGTGAGGTTCGATTGAAGAAATTTGACAGATTGTAGTAACTTGATGTGCTGGCCACCGTACAATGACTATGGTTTTAAAAGTAAGAGCGTGTTTCACAGAGCGGTGCGGCGCTGTCGGACTGGGCGCTGATCGAGGACAAGTTCCGCGTGCAGAACACGTCGCGCGTGTTCGGCACGCTGCTGGGCTGCCCCATCGACTCCTCGTGGAAGCTGGTCAACTGCCTGCGCCAGGGACGCAGCTTCTACGAGCTGGGGAACGCTGAGTTTCAAGTAAGATATCTATCATACTTGAAACTTACTTTTAATCTTAAAATTATCTGTTATTAGCTTTTTTATAGGGCTCAGTATATGGACTCACCTCAGGCTGATGTTAAACAAAAGAAGAGATGCAGTTACAATTTGACACAGAAGGACTAACGATCACGAAAAGGCTATGGCATAACCCTAGCTGATATCTTTGTTTCCAAATAACCGTCACCGATTCGATCAGTAATTTCGATCGAAATAATTCGATCACGAATAGTAGTTTAAGTACCAGGCCGTTATCTCGGGTTCGATTCCCGGGGGGTCGAGCAAAAGTATGCTTTTTTTATGATATAGGTGGCAGACGAGTCGATGGATCACAAAAAATCGTAACATGTTACGAATTTTTCGAAAATTGCTCGGTTTGTGATCACCAATCTGCATTAAGCAAGCGTGGTGATTGAGTAGGCTTAATCACCGTTTAATAGTAGCGATGACTTGATTTCTATGATGGAGGCCTTTCTTTACCCTGCAGGCAGTGGAACAGTATATAGGCTGATAGGCTGATCCTTTACTTATAGGACGTCGCTCTTGCTCGTTTGCCTTCCTATATTATAAAAAAAAACTTTATCCATTATTCCTGTAGCCGCAAGTGGGCTTCATCCCCTGGGGTCCGGTCCTGGAGAACAACTTCACGTTCCCCGGCGACGAGTGGTACGAGGGCTGGCGCCAGCGCGACTGGCGCTTCCTGGACACCACGCCCGAGGAGCTCATCAAGCGGCGCCAGTTCAACCCCGCGCTGCAGTACATGACTGGGGTTACTACGCAGGAGGCGGCATACTTTATATGTGAGTACAGTCTTCAAATTAAATCAAAATATTCTTTATTTGTATAAGTTTATATACCAAAGCCAATACCGCATTATATGTTTGAATAAATAAGAAAATCCAGTTATGACACACATAACATTGCCAAATAATAAATAAATGTCTGTCAAGTGCAATACATGTAATAAGTGTGTTACAATGATGGTTTTTTGCAAATGCAAAATCCGATGTCCGATCAGGTTCAACAACGACTGGATTGGTTACATTTGACGTATCATGTCAAAATTATGAAGTTGTTATCAAACAACCAATGTCGTCAAAGTAGGACCTGACATCAACGATAACGCCATCTTTTGGATTTTGCATTTGCAAAAGCTGTCATTCCTGCCCCCCCCCCACCCCCCCCCCCACCCTTAAATAAAAGAAAATCAGCAATCGCTTAAACGCCAGGTAATCCATTTTTTTTAGGTGATAGGTGGCAGACGAGCAGACGGAATCACCTGACCAGACGGACCTGATTGACACTTGCAACACCAGTAGAGTCACAACCCCTTTTCCCCCAGTTGAGCCTCCAGTGCCTTCACACACTCGACGAAACTCAGCTGCTGCTTGACGCCGGTCTACTGTAAGCCCGTGGCATCACTCCGGTCAAGCCGGCACATTCATGCCGAACCGTGGCTCTCCCACGGTAAATCTGCTTACGTATCACAACAAAAATCTTTTTCCCGCAGACAACAACGAGTCCCTGGCCCCGACGTTCCAGATCACCGAGCCGTGGTTCGACCAGAAGGTGCGCGAGCTGGTCCTCCGCTACAACTACACGCTCAACCCGCGCGGCGTGTTCAACGCCGTGCGCTACATGTACACCTACCACCCCGAGCCGCACAACGTCAGCGCCATACGCGACCAGTACATACATGTGAGTTACACTATTCATCATCATCATCATCATCATCGTCATCAGCCCGGTAGTATCCACTAGTCATGTAACTAATTTCACTTTAGAACATTCTTGAATGTGTCTTGGTGGTTGGCGATCTAGCACTGCGAACAGCTAAACTGTTTCACAAAACTGAGGGTTATAGAAAAATTTAGCTGCGGCCAGTATTTCCTGACGTTTATGACTTAAGGACCTTCAAGAAAAGAGCGTGCTCCTTCTTAAAAGGCCGGTAACGTATCACCGACCTCTCTAGACTCGCAGATGTTTGTGGGCTGTGGTGATTACTTGCCAGCAGGTGACCCGCTTGCTCGTTTGACGTCTCTAGTATAAAAAATGTGTATATTAAGTTTTTCTTCAAGTTTGACGCCAATTGCCACACTACATAACTAGCCCACCGCTGAATGTAGGTCTCCCTTTCATTTCGCCTATGTACTTGAGCTGCTCGGATCCATGTGGCCCAATTCTCGTGCACTCGATATACATATCGAATGAGAGATTTCCATACTTTCGTTCGTAATAAATGTTTACTGATCCGGGTATCCAACACCAAGCGTAGCCGTCGCTTGAAAGTGCGAACCACTGCCCACTGCGCCACCGAGGCCATAGCTAAAATAAATATAATTTGAGTTTATAACAAACTCACACACACCTATCCTTTACACTGTTAATAAATAAGCAAATAGTAAAAGATTTTGGTGGCGCCAAATTAATTTAATTACAATAATTCAATTGAATAAAAATTCCCATCCATTCCCATTCCTATCAAAGCGTGCAGCTAGCGCCATCTGTGCGCTCAACGCGTGAAGCTGCGCGCCCGCAGGAAGAAAAATCAGTTGCATCTCCGCGCGCCGCCGCGACGTTTTGGACTCCACCAATTTAATGCAAATTTGGTGTTATTTTGTGTATTTTGTGTGAATTTCCACACGAGCAGTGCGCTCTTATAATTCTATACTGTGTCGCGACCAGAAGACCAAAAAATACCTAGTGATCAGTGAATCGGGACCGCCGCCAGTAACCAAGGCGCGGGCAGCAGAGACCAGGATTAAGCCGCAGAAACGCCCAAGTAAGTTGCACGCTATTCCCTTGCTCCAATCCCTGATTTATTCAATTGTAACACCTATTATAGTTCACACTTATTGAAAGTTAAAAAATCGGTTTTATTTGGCGCGACCATATAGTGGTCCTATTCGAACCGGACTGTTACTGGTCCTTATAATCGCATATAAGCTTCTATTTGCATCCATTAAGATCAATTCAACCACCCCCCTTATTGGCATACTTCTCATAAAAGGTCCTAATAAGCGATTTTCATTTCATCAATACCTACCTAACATTCACGTGGAGCGACATTGCGTCATCCATTTTTTCTCAAACTAAATTCTCATTTATTCTTGCAATCATTACCTGTAACATTGTGTTACGTATTTATTTACTCAGATATATTGTATATCTATTCATATTAAATAATATTTTCACGGTAATTAATCTCGCGATATATCCATATCTAACCTATACCCGTAACGCGCTCGTAAGAAGTAGGTATCTACCCACATTCATTTATATTAATTTCTTTTAGTCAGGTCAATTCATTCGCATTGCGGTATTTTTACGTCTAATTACCTTAACTTCTGCGTAT